>QODF01000288.1:263348-359442 GCA_024372805.1 Oostethus manadensis
ATCGGTAAACAGAGAGCTTTGCCTTCCGGCTCAGCTCTCTCTTCACCACGACGGTCCGGTACAGCGACCGCATTACTGCAGATGCTGCACCGATCCGTCTGTCGATCTCACGCTCCAACCTTCCCTCACTCGTGAACAAGAACCCGAGATACTTGAACTCCTCCACCTGAGGCAAGACCTCACTCCCAACCCGGAGGGTACAGTCCACCCGTTTCCGACTGAGAACCATGGCCTCGGATTTGGAGGTGCTGAGTCTCATCCCAGAAGCTTCACACTCAGCTGCAAACCGCTCCAGTAAACGCTGAAGGTCACAGCCTGATGAGGCCATAAGGACCACATCGTCTGCAAATAGCAGAGACGAGATCCTAAGGTCACCAAGCTGGACTCCCTCAACACCTTGACTGCGCCTAGAAATTCTGTCCATGAAGATTATGAACAGAATCGGTGACAAAGGGCAGCCTTGGCGGAGGCCAACGTTCAATAGACCCCAATGATGCACAATAATAATGGACTACGTTTTCCCTCGCCCGGACGCGGGTCACTGGGCCCCCCTCTGGAGCCAGGCCTGGAGGCGGGGCACGATGGCGAGCGTCTGGTGGCCGGGCCTGCACCCGTGGGGCCCGGTTGGGCACAGCCTGAAAAGGTAACGTGGGTCCCCCCTTCCATGAGCTCACCACTCGTAGGAGGGGCCAAAGGGGTCGGGTGCAAAGAGGGCTGGGTGGCGGCCGGAGGCAGAGGCCTTGGCGGTCCGATTCTCGGCAACAGAAGCTAATTGTCGGTACGTGGAATGTCACCTCTCTGGAGGTGAGGTGGAGAAATTCCGGCTAGATATAGTCGGACTCACCTCAACGCAGAGCAAGGGCTCTGGAACCAGTCCTCTCGAGAAGGGCTGAACTTCATTCCACTCTGGTGTTGCCGGCAATGAGAGGCGACGGGCAGGGGCGGCAATTCTTGTTGCCCCCCGACTCCAAGCTTGCACGTTGGAGTTCAACCCACTAAGCGAGAGGGTAGTTTCCCTACGCCTTCGGGTCGGGGGACGGGTCCTGACTGTTGTTTGCGCTTATGCACCAAACAGCAGTTCAGGATACTCGCCCTTTTTGGAGTCCTTAGAGGAAGTACTAGAGAGTTCTCCCTCATGACTCCCTCATGACCTCATGTGCTCCTCCTATTGGGCGCTTAAGCATTAGAAAATAAGACATTTTTAAAAGAACAGGCATAATGGGCCAAAGCAAACGATAAGAAAGTTATTTTAATGCATTTCAGAAATTGAAAACCGTCACCTCATGTGACCAACATGGCGCCTTCAAAATTTACGGCCGTGTCTAATTTTAAGCCGACAAGGCCAGTAGCCTACTCGCTCGACGAAGGCCAGACGTTCGGAGGCTCCTCCTCACGGCGCAAACCGGCCTTGTGAATTTAGACGGTCTAGCCCTCCTCGTGCTTCCTGGTTGTGTCACATGTTCTCACGCTACGTCGTGATGGGATGGTGTCTGCCTTCCGTCGCAAGAGGCGTAACAAAAATGAAGGAGAGGAAACAAAACGTGACATTATGGAAGCAACGTGTTTTTTATGTGGGTTTTAGAGAAGAGTGAAGAGAGGTTCATATTGAAGTATAATATTCATAGTTATTTTCAACACGCATCAGCAACTGCAGCTTATGTATGAAATGCGCATATGCAGACATGAGCATTTAAGGATCACGTGTATAGTACTGATGTGTTTTTGTATATGCCTTATTTGCTTAATACATAACTTGACGTAGTAAAACCGAGTAGCACCCCGCACAGCATCAAGCTGAAGGGCGGGTGAGACAAGGATGAGGTGCAGGAAGCCAAAGGAGGCCATCGGTAATGTTCCATGGTGGAACCACGTGTCTGGCTGTCCTGGAGCTCCATCCTGATCGTGATTATCTTTAGTAGCTATCCTATTGCACTTGTGTTCTTTAAAAAGATTCTGATGAATACAAGAAGAAAGGGCTTAGCGACATAGCAGCATAGAACATCCTTATGGATCCACTTGATGGATAATGTAGAGGACATGATTGGACTTTATATTCAAGATATGAAGTCCAACCCGCGACCCCAATGAGGATTAGCGGTATAGAAAATGAATGAATGAATGAATATGAAGTCCATCCATCTCTTTTCTTCCGCTTATCCGAGGTCGGGTCGCGGGGGTAGCAACCTAAGCAGGGAAGTCCAGAGGTCCCTCTCCCCGGCCACTTCAACCAGCTCTTCCCGGCAGACGCTGAGGCGTTCCCAGGCCAGCTGAGAGACATAGTCTCTCCAGCATGTCCTGGGTCTTCCCCGAGGCCTCCTACCAGTTGGACGTGCCCTGAACACCTCCCCAGGGAGGCGTCCGGGAGGCATCCAAACCAGATGCCCGAGCCATCTCATCTGGCTCCTCTCATTGCGGAGGAGCAGCGGTTCTACTCCGAGTCTCTCCCGGATGACAGTGCTTCTCACCCTATCTCTAAGGGAGAGCCCAGCCACCCTGCGGAGAAAACTTATTTCGGCCGCTCGTACCCGCCATCTTGTCCTTTCGGTCACTACCCAAAGCTCATGACCATAGGTGAGGGTAGGAACGTAGATCGACCGGTAAATCGAGAGCTTTGCATTTTGGCTCAGCTCTCTTTTCACCACAAAAGACCGGTGCAGAGTCCGCATCACTGCAGACGCTGCACCAATCCGCCTGTCCATCTCACGTTCCATCCTTCCCTCACTCGTGAACAAGACCCCGAGGTACATAAACTCCTCCACTTGAGGCAGGATCTCATTCCCGACCTGGAGATGGCACTCCACCCTTTTCCTCCTTTGAGCCACCACCTTATCGTGTGGTGGTGGAGTTTGCGTGTCCCAATGATCCAGGAGTTAGGTTGTCAGGGGCTGTCATGCCCCTGGTAGGGTCACCCATGACAAACAGGTCCTAGGGGAGGGACCAGACAGAAAGTTGCTCAAAAACCCCGATGATTGTTCAAAACATTGGACTTCGTTTTCCCAGCCCGGACGCAGGTCACCGCGGTCCCCATTCTGGAGCCAAGCGTCAATGGCAAGCGTCTGGTGGCCGGGCCTGCACTCATGGGGCCCAGTCGGGCACAGCCCGAAAAGGTAACATGGGTCCCCCATCCCATGAGCTCACCACTCGTAGGAGGGGCCAAAGGGGTCGGGTGCTAAGTGAGCTGGGTGGCGGCCGAAGGGGGGGGGCCTTGGCGGTCCGATCCTCGGCTACAGAAGCTAGTTGTCGGTACATATGAAGTAACCAATGTAAACCAATTGTAAGGCAGAATATCCTCCCTATTCCTCAAGCATTGCAATGAATATATTCATTTCAACACAATATTTATTCATTAGCACGTTACACTAAAAATATTCTACTCCATCCTCGCGAGCCCCTGCATTCCCTCCATGACAGCTCTAAAGACAAAGAAATGTAAACACAAGAAACAGTCATGACATTTAACACACAGAATCCCCCGATTACACGTGATGTACACAAACACACTGAAGTACTTCATCTTGTTGAATTTGTGTACGTAATATGGCGTTTTGCCACCATCACGGTACCAAGCCTCTCGCGTCATCCAAAGGCTCCACACACCAGACTGTCTGCTTGAACAAACAAATCAAACGATCATATCCCAGGATTCTTTGGGTGCTTCCGTGCAGCCCTCAAGAAATGTAGGAGAAAAAAGCATAAGTACTGAGTAAGTATGGATTTATTTGTGCAAGCAGACAGTTTGATGCGTGGAAAGTCTTGAATCTTCATACTACGTACATAAATGGGAGGAGATGTTTGTGTGCATCATGTACATGTTCTGTTGGGAACACAGTTCTCTTGTTTCTGTCGTTAGAGCAGTCTTGGAGGAAGGCTCACGAGCACATGCATGAGTACAAGTTCAGACGATCATTTGATTTTAGTGCTTAACACGTTCATGAATAAACATTGTGTTGAATTTTGTCTTTCATATTCATTGCAAATATTCAGGAATAGGGCGGATATTCTGCCCTACTACGATTTACAGTGTAAAGTAAGACGTCTGACTTCAACTTGACTGTAACTACTAAAGATGATCAGAACGACGTTTTCTTTTCCTTTCAGCTTCCTAAAAGTGGTAATTCTACAAGATGAAAAATCGTAAGTTTGTGGGAAAAGAGTCATAATGTTATGGTGGTTCTCACTGCTTGGATTTGAAAGTTACTTTACTTTGTATGTGTCGGATGTGTGCTTTGCAGCTTGTTTTACTATCAATTGTTACTCCTAAAAATGTATTTTCTCTCACTTTATCTATTACAATACCATCTCATTTTATTTCCCTTGTACTTCCCAAACATCACTTTGGTCTTATTTAAATGTAAGGATAAATTGTTGATGTCCACCCACTCTTTTAATTTGATAGCTCCTCATTTACATTATCTAAACGGTTACTATATTTACCACCAGAATAGAAAATATTTATATCATCAGCAAATAATAACTTGAATACGTTGGACACATGACATATGTCATTTATATTTAGACTGAACAGCTCGGGCTCCAATACAGATCCCTGAGGAACCCCACAGGCAACGTTTGCGCTGTTGTCTCCCTAATGAGTAGTTTCAGGCCACCCCCCTAATACCGTATCTTCCAAGTTTTGTGAGTAATTATGAATGATAACTTACATGGATAAATATCCCAACTGCATATTTTTTAATGTCTAAGCTGTTTGTGATCTTCCACTGCCCCCAGTACTGCCATGGATGTTGACCTCCCTGACCTGCAACCGTACTGACGATCGGGAATTATATATTTTATTTATCTAGAAATGATTCTAAGTGAGCTTTGCATTTAGGTTTGAAGCTTCATATTGAACTAGTAATATTAAGCCGCGTACAGTATGCGTATGTATGGCAAACTTGCCATATTTTGGATGCAGCCCAAAAATGGAAACACAAGTTCCACCGTTTTGTATTGTTTCTTGAAGGGTGTTTGGCCCAAACAGGCACCGAGAAAGTATTCCACACTGTTTGCTTTGGTTTCCCCATTTACTTGCAGTATATTTTCCCATCGGCTGCACGGTGGCTGAGTGGTTAGCACATTGGCCACACAGTCAGGAGATCTGGAAGACCTGTGTTGAGTAGTTCTTGATTAACATGACCTACCTTTGTGGATGTGGGTGTGGCTACACACCGGTGCGTGATTATTAAATGGCTGCGGCTCATTCACAAGTGTGTGTGTGTGTGTGTGCGCGTGTGTGCGTGTGTGTGTGTGTGTGTGCGTGCATGCATGCATGCATGCATGCAGGTCAAACGCATGTTCTGTGTCTAGTGTGTTTCCTCCATAGGCCGGCTTCTATATCTCTACAGCATGGCAGCGCCAACAGGTTATGGGCCCAGTAAAGATTTTGGAAGCCGATGCAATCGCTGGTGTTTTGATGGAGATGAAAAGAACTATGAACTGTGGGAAACAAAGTTTCTGGCACATTTGCGTCTGCTAGACCGGAAAAACACTATTTTGAGTGAAGCACCCGTTGCAGACGCTGAAGATGACGCCGGTAAAAATGAGCAAGCGTATGCAGTTCTGATTCAGCTGTTGGACGATAAGAGTTTGTCTCTTGTGATGAGAGACGCACCTGATGATGGAAGAGAAGCGCTGCAGATCCTGCGCCGCCAGCATTACGCAGGGAGAGGAAAGCCGCGCGTAATTCGCTTGTACACGCAGCTGACGTCTCTCCAAAAAGGTATGAATGAGAGCGTCACCGACTATATCATCCGTGCCGAGACCTGTTAAATTCACCTGTTTCACCTGCGGCCAGAAAGGGCATAAAGCTGCGGACTGCGTGTCAGCCGGAGGACGCAGGGAGCCGAGACGGTGGTGCGGCTTCTGTAAAAGCGCCTCGCACAAGGACGCACACTGTCGGCGGAGAAAGCGGGACGAGGTGAAGCAAGCGGTGGACGAGGAGGACCACACGTTCGCATCTAAGGTGCAGCTGGATGACGCCCTGGTCGACACCGGGAAGGCGAAGGGTCTCATGGTGGACTCAGGAGCCACAAAGCATAGCATCACCGACATCGGGGAAATTTGTGGAAATTGACCCAAGCTTTAAACCTCAGAGCCATATTTTGGAGTCGGCTGATGGAGAGCGGGCCAGCGGCATTGCGCTGAAGAAAGGTGCGCGTAAGAGACAGTAAAGGCCGCGATGTCGATATGATCCTGAAGGAGGCAAAATCAAATGCATAAGGACGGACAATGGAACAGAATTGACATCTTCTGTGTTTCAGTCACTGCTCGATCAAAATGCCATCAGACATTAAGGAGACCTCAGCTCCTTACTCGCCCCATCAGAATGGGGCTGCAGAAAGAGCATGGAGGACCTTGTTTGAAATGGCGAGATGTATGCTAAATGAAAGCGGTTTACCAAAAGAGATGTGGACATATGCAGTACAAGCTGCTGCTGTGATCCCAAATAGATGCTATCATAGACGTCTTGAACAGACCCCTTATTATGTGTTACCTGGAAAGAAACCTGACTTGTCTAAAATGAGAGCTTATGGCTCAGAATGTTTCTGCATGCAAATACGACAAGAAAAAGTTGGACACACGCTGTGAAAAAGGAATCTTTGTCGGATATGACAAACAGTCCTGCGTTTTTAGTTTTTTATGCAGATACTGGGAAAATAATGAAAAACAGGCTGGTAAAGTTTGTCACCACAAATACAAATGGAAGTGATACGCAAATAGATGAAGACATGTATGATTATTTGGAACACGGAGTGAGAGCTGAAATTCAGCCACCAAAATCAAACTTGAATGACGTAAGCCCACAAGAAGTGAAGACTGAGGCATGTGAAGAAACTACCTTGAAAAGTGACAATGAAAGGTGCCAGACTGCTCGTTATCCAAGAAGGGACCGCAGATCCCCTCAGTATTCTACTGATTGTGACTATGAAGTCACATTTGAGGACGAGGCATTGGCAAATATTGATTATTGTTATCGTGTGACATGTGATGTTCCACTAACATTGCAGGAAGCTTTAAGCTCTTCAAAGTCAGAGCACTGGGCTAAAGCATTGAAAGAGGAGATAGACCCTTTAAAGAAAAATAACACCTTTACATTAACACCCTCACCTGAAGGTAAACATGCAGTAGGGGGTGGATGGGTTTATTGCATCAAAGAAAATCCAGTAGAGACCATATATAAGGCCAGATATGTGGCAAAAGGTTATAGTCAAGTGGCTGGTATTGATTATGACGAGACTTTTTCACCCACTGCTGATATGACTTCAGTACGTGTCCTCATGCAGCTTGCAGCTCAGTGGGATTTAGATGTGGACCAGATGGATGTTAAAACTGCATATCTGCATGCCCCTGTAGATTGCGAAATTGATTTGGAGCAACCTGAAGGGTTTGAGGAGGAATCAAAAACAGGAGAGAAATTGGTGTGCAAACTCAATCAGTCCCTGTATGGTCTGAAGCAATCAGGACGAAATTGGAACAAGATGCTTCATGACTTTCTTGTTGGAAATGATTTTGTTCAAAATACAGCAGACTATATACTAAGAATTTGACAATGAAAAGATCATATTGATAGTTTGGGTTGATGATCTTATTCTTGCAGCGAGTGATTGTCAAATCCTTCAAAATGTGAAGAAAATGTTGGGAGCAAAATTCAAAATTAACCCATTTAGGTGTGACGGCGTCGCCGTGTTTGCGTGAGGGGTAACGTGAGACTGGCTATGACGGATGGAAGCAATACCTGAAGATGAAGATTGATCATTCGTGGGAGACACTTGCACACATGCACACTTTCTGTATTTCACTGAAGGAGGAGTCATAATAACAACGTGAACAAACGACAGACATGCGCAGTTCCAGGCTGGTCTTTCGGCTCAGTACTGGTGACATCTGCTGCCATGGCAACACCATTGTGTTTCCTACATCTCCCCCTCCCCCCAAGGCCACCTCCCAGCTCCCTTTCTCACCCCCCCAACCGAGCCACCATACACCCGCCCCACCGGCTTTGTCCGCCTGCCTCTTAATATTTGTATTAATATTTTCTTTTATTAGTTGTGGATGGCGGGAGAGCATCTTAACGCCATTTCCCGCTGAATGGGGAGGGCAGGGACGCCGTGGGGGTGACTCAAGTGGTATAAAGAAGACAGAGGAGGGTTTTTTTGTTTGTTTGTTTGTTTTGCATTGTACACAGCAATGAATGAGGACTACCAGTATACAATGGACCCCAGCGATCGTCTTAACGGACTGGGACAGAGGAGAAAGAGACCCAAGAAGGTACATGACTGGAGTTGCTTTATTATATGATAATAATCATTATTACTACCACATACATTGTGATATTTACCACGAAGTGATGAGTAGTAGGTAGCAGTAGTGAAAGGAGGGGGGACTGCTCACATGACTGGGTGGGTCCCTCCTCAGCTCCCTTCTTTGTGCTCATTTCCTCATCTCACAAAAACATAATCATCCTGCACTTATTTCAGGGGCTCTTGTCTTCTGGTGAATACACTTACATTATGTACATGTTAGGGTCAAAATAAGGAGATATGGTAAGACCCAATATTTACACATATAGTTAAGTCAACACATAAAATGATCACATGATCAATTATTGAAATTATTGAGAGTCATGAAGACAAATATTGCATCAATCATTAAAAAAGAATGCAATAATACTGTAGGATATTCACATGAAAACGTTGGTATTTAAAGTCGTTTCAGCACAACAAACTTCCATGCATGCCCTTTTGATGATTTTCCAGTGGTGGGCATCCATGTGGTGTCTCTCGGGGATGGTTATGGGGTATTCCGGGCTCTTCCACTCTCCGTTATCCCTTTATTGCATCAATTTGTTTCTAGGTCAGTAGAGAAGACTTAATCCTCTCCTCTAAGAATACACACTTCCAGGAGCGTTGTCCACGCCCCTGTGCGTTAATGCCTCTAACACACTAATCCACACAGTCAGCAAGACTTGCGTCCCTCCGCTCTTCCCCTTTTTTGACATCTCGTACACCACGTTATGCACTTCACGCTCGGAGTATCTTTCCAAGGTGCTTTGGTTACTCCGGAGGAGCCGTGATCGTAGAGATGGTGGTCGGGGAGTCGGGACAGGTAAGATGTTGTGTCCTTTGGACGTATTGAGCTGGCGAAGCTACAGTAGAAAGGCAAAAATGAACGACGGAGGCAAAGAAAAACAAAGTGCCAAACCTCCAACAGACTCAGCAAAACGGAGGGCGATTGTTGCCTCTTAAAAAACGCAACATTTTGGGGATGGAGGCAAGGAAAAACTAAGGACCAAACAGACACACTTAGCAAATGTAGTCATGTAACCCTGGTTTAGATGCTTGCTGAAATTTTTTGGCAGCAGAGAAAAGGAAAACTAAGCAACAAATCTCCAATATTAGCAACATGGAGGAGGATTATTGCCTTTTAAGATTAACAGAAACTTTTTCGGGTCAAAGGCAAAGAAAAACTCAATAGAAGGAACTTTTCTGGCGACGGAAGAAAGGGAAACACCATCCATCCATTTTCTGTGCCTCACTGGGATGGTATGCTGGAGCCTATCCCAGCTGACTTGGGGCAAGAGGTGGGGCACACCCTGGACTGATTGCCAGCCAATAAAGATAAAAACTCACACCTGTGGACAACTTGGAGCCTCTACCTGACCCAGTAGTTTTCAATTGTTTTCTGTCGCCCCAGGCGACAGAACTGATTTCATGCCCCTCGATTTCTAATACTAGTGAGAAGCTGGTAATGTCTTCTTCTTTTTTGGTGCCCTACAGACCTGACTCAAAATGGAGAGTTGTAAAGCATCCAAGAGGATTCCATAGTCAGATTGCATGTTGAGTACATGTTGGCAGGTTGACAGTACTCCCCTGTCTCTCACGCCCCCCTGACAATTCACCAGGCCCCACCAGGGGAAGACGTGCAGACTTATTGCTTGCAGAGCAAAGGAACCCAACTCCTAACTGGCTAATGACTGCATCAGTCCCTCAGAGCCTATAGGGAGGAGAACTGACAACTGAAAGAACCACCGAAGCAGTACAACAAGCTTTCAGGGAACATATTGAAGCAAATCATCAACTTAAAGAGCCATTGAGATAGACGATGGACGACGTGGACCAAAGTAAAAGCATGACTAATGCGGGTGTGCCTGGCATCAAACCCAGGTCCGATGACAGCTGGTTACGTTTCCACATGGAAGGAGGCTGAAGTGCATGTCAACCACATGGAACAATTACCTCTTCCTCCACCGCCGTTAAAAGTATAAAGTTTCATAATGGAACGGCTAAGGAAGTTGAATGCCAAGCTGTCCATCACGCCTGATTGGGCAATCTTTGGAACATGCAGGGCGATCACATCAATGCCTGGCAGGGAGTGAAAAACAGGGGCGCATTTTAACCACTGAACACGCCCGCATGCCTCGCCTTTCTCAAGGCACGTACCCTACCAGTCCCAGCCCAGTCTCCAAAACCCAATCGGTGGTTCCAGCCCACGTCACACAATCTCGGCTCACTCATTGTGTTGTTTAGCATCCGCTGACAGGCTCCTATTGCAGATGGAAGGACAAGGTGAGGTGCAACTACGCACACTTTTCGAGCACCCAGTGTGCTTTTAAACGTCACAGTTATTGTTGTGGTTAGGATTCTCAGTCGGAAACGGGTGGACTGTACCCTTCGGGTTTGGAGTGAGGTCTTGCCTCAGGTGGAGGAGTTCAAGTATCTCGGGTTCTTGTTCACGAGTGAGGGAAGGTTGGAGCGTGAGATCGACAGACGGATCGGTGCAGCATCTGCAGTAATGCGGTCGCTGTACCGGACCGTCGTGGTGAAGAGAGAGCTGAGCCGGAAGGCAAAGCTCTCTGTTTACCGATCGATCTACGTTCCCACCCTCACCTATGGTCATGAGTTATGGATCATGACCGAAAGAACGAGATCGCGGATACAAGCGGCGGAAATGAGTTTCCTTCGTAGGGTGGCTGGACTCACCCTAAGAGATAGGGTGAGGAGCTCGGCCATCCGGGAGGAGCTCAGAGTAGAGCCGCTGCTCCTTCACATCGAGAGGAGCCAGTTAAGGTGGCTCGGGCATCTAGTCCAGATGCCTCCCGGGCGCCTCCCTGGTGAGGTGTTTCGGGCATGCCCGGTCGGGAGAAGGCCCCCGGGAAGACCTAGGACACGCTGGAGGGAGTATGTCTCACAGCTGGCCTGGGAACGCCTTGGTGTCCTCCCGATGGAGCTGGAAGAGGTCGCTGGGGACCGGGAAGTCTGGACTTCTCTACTGCTGCCCGCGTGACCCGGACCCGGATAAGCGGAAGAAAATGGAATGGAGTTATTGTTGTTATTATTACTACTATCAAAAAGTCAACACAGAAAGTCAAGGAAACACATACAAGCCTTTATAAGATTTTTCTTAAATTGAATATTGAAATAATAGCAACAATAACAAGAAACACATACTACACATATACATACTAAGCTTAGCACTCTTTTCGGTATGCTGAGCAAAGGACGGCGTGATTGGCCATCATTAGGAGGATTAATGTGCCGGGGGATGGCAGCTTTTTGTAAATCGAGGTTCCACTGAATTGGGTTGGAATTGCACTGCTGTTGATGTTTTCAGGTATATGTACATTCAACCTCCCCCTGGGGAGGATATTTGAGCAACAGAGCCCGAGCCCCAGATAAGAAATGGCTGACGAAAGTTTTCGAAGAGATCGAGATTGTGTCGTACTCTGTGGATCCGCCTTTGATGGCTAAATAAGCAAGTCAAGATTGATGGATGAAAAAGATGATACTCAGGAATGATTTCTATATCATGTCACCTACATTGTACAAATTCATAACACTGTGAGTGTAAAGGTGACCACAGGGGTGTTATTTTATGTGGACGGGTTCCAAAAATGGTAAAAACTAAATACCGTTTAGAGAGTCAAACAGGATTTCTGTTGGACTCTGCCAGGGCTGCCCTTGGTTACCGATTCTGTTCACTACTTTCATGGACAGAATTTCTAGCCGCAGCCAGGGCGTTGAGGGGTTTCCGTTTGGTGGCCGCAGGATTTGATCTCTGCTTTTTGCAGATGATGTGGTCCTGTTGGCTTCATCGAGCCGTGACATTTTTGGTGGATGTTTTGGTGGATGATTTGATACACATCTATGGTTAAGATACAGTAGTGTTGTAAACAAAAGCAGTGCAATGTGGCTAACCAGAAGAAGTACTGTTATTAGTATGTTTTTATTGCTACATGGCAAACAAGTTACCAGTAGGTGCAGTAGATTCTCAGAAAACAAACAAGAGCCGACATTCATGATATGCACGCTCTTCTGGCTGTGTAACTGGCCAATTAGGTGAAAGGGGCGTGTTAAAATAAATAGCAGTGTCTGCCACTGACTTTACAAACTTCAAACTATTTTTTGTTTGTAGGATTTGTCAATCCTGTGAATGACTAAAATAATATTTCACATCTGTGTGGCATGGACTCTACCAACTCAGCTTTTATTCCCCTCCGACGTTCTTTAACAACATTCCTCAATTCATCAACATTTCTTGCTTTTGCATTTTTCTTGTCACCCCACAAGTTCTCCATTGGATGAAGGTCTGGGGATCGTGTTGGCCCCTCCATAACATAAGAACATAAGAAGGTGCTGGTTTACTAGTGTGTTTGGGGTCATGGTCTTGTTGATTTCAAGGGCATGTCCTCTTCAGCATAAGGCAACATGACCTCTTCAAGTATTTGGACATATGCAAACTCATCCATGATCCCTGCTATGGGATAAATAGTAGGAGAAACATGCCCATATCGTGATGCTTCACTGTCTTCACTTGAATTCAGAGTTTGGGGGTCGTCTCACAAACTGTCTGCAGCCCTTGGAGCCAAAAAGAACAATTTTACTCTCATCAGTCCACAAAATGTTCCTCAATTTCTCTTGAGGCCAGTTGATGTGCTCTTTGGCAAATTGTAACCTCTTCTGCACATGCCTTTTTTTTAACAGAGGCACTTTGCGGGGGATTTTTGTAAATAGATTATCTTCTCACAGACGTCTTCTAACTGTCACAGTACTTACAGGTAAATCCAGACTGTTTTTCACAGACGTCTTTTAACTGTCACAGTACTTACAGGTGAATCCAGACTGTTTTTCACAGACATCTTCTAACTGTCACAGTACTTACAGGTAAATCCAAACTGTTTTTGATCATCCTGGAGCTGATCACTGGCTGAGCCTTTGCCATTCTGGTTATTCTTTGATCCATTTGATAGTTATTTGATCGCTGATTGAATGCCGCACTATTTTTTTGAACACGTCCCTTTCAACTAACATATCCCACAAGCATGCTGTAAGGCATGGGTCCCCAACCCACCAGGCTGCAGGAAACGTTCAGGTGCAATGATTACAAAAAATAATAATAATAAACATTAAAATAACTACATCAGATTCGAGTGAAGGGATATGAATTTTGGAAATATGGGTCATTACTTTATTTTAAAAATAATACAAATTTAGAAATCACGCAATTATTGTTTACTTATATGTTTAACGCGAGCTGAAAAGCTATGTACCTCCATCGTCAGTCCTGCGATTGGCTGGCAGCCCGTCCAGGGTGTACCCCGCCTCTTGCTCGAAGTCAGCTGGGATAGGCTCCAGCATACCCAGGACCCTAATGAGGACGGATGGATTATCTTGCGTCATTGCCAAGCTATGGAGCATGCGTGACGACCGTTTTGCCGGCAGCCCGGGCTTTCACGTTGTTTAAGAGAAGCGGTTGCTAGTCTTGCGATACCCGGTGCAGGTGATCCAAGTATTTCTGGCGGATTCTTCTATGATCCGCTTGCATTGGTTTGTCACTCACAACCCGGCCAGGCAAAAAGTAGAGATGTGTTTTTTGGGGGATCCATACAGTACTGATTTTAAGTAGTCAAGGAGGCCGATGAATATTTTTAACGAATATTTGGAGCCAATATTCATATGCAGTAAAAGCATTTGAACTTTTGCGTAATACAACCTCCAGCTTTGAACTTTAACTGAAATGATTGTGCTTATTCTACACAGTCCAATTATTATGATTAACAATGGTTATTATTACAATGAATTAGAGTATTTGTTGTGACATGCACTCAGTGAAAACATTTTTAGTCCAAACATTTTTAATCTTTTAGTGGAGGTCAAGATTATGACTAATGATCCATATTGCATCAAATCCGTCTCCATATCAAATGTATATTTCTATGCCTTATTTTCCTTTGCTGCATGTCATTCATTGTAAACATGATATGGAAGCAAATCCCACCTTGCCCGTCCACCCCTCTGTTTTGTACATACGTGGTATGTCCCGTGTGTGTGTGTGTGTTCTTTAAAGGACCACTGCAGATGTCCCCCTCCTGTCTCTTGGATGTTTGTTCTGGCACCCTCCGCCCTCCCTCCCCCCTCGCTGGCGCATGAGCACGCCGCTTGCTTTAAAAGGAACGCCTCCTACCGCCTCCCTGCACTCCACGGGGGAAAGCGTGATGGTACCACATCTTAGCGCTATCTCAATTCCCTTTCTAACTGGAGTGGAGAAATAGCGCTGGGTTTTAGCCGCAACCATGGCGCATGCTGCTGCCCACATTAAGAAGGCCAGGTCTGAGATGGATCAACCTGCTGATCTGAAGGCTCTGGAAAAAGCCAAAGAAAGACGGCGGCGTTCCCGGGAACAGGCGAAGCGCAAGGTAGTCAGGAGAGATGGCATCCACCAACCACCGCCCACCACCACCCATCTTTGTGTGTGCGCGCGACTTCATCCCACGCCCTGTCATCATCATCATCAACTGTCGTTTGTCCACCAGATCAGCTTTTATCACCATGACAGTGACAGCATATGGCACCTCGCCAGCAAGCCAGCACGCTAACGTAGCGGTCTGCATCTTCACTCGGTGTCAAAACAGCAGTTTGAAAAGAAATGGGACGTAAAAAGATTGTTTTGTCCACAAAAACAGTCCTATCTAGCCGCAAGAAAAGACATCTAAGAAGGGAACATCCCATAATAAGCATGAAACTATGCCAAAGCAAATGAGACCACACAGGAAGCGGAAAAGGTAGCAAAATAAAGGCGGTAATGCTCGGCAGGGAGCGAGGAAAAAGCTGCCTCAGAGTCGCACGGAAACATCAAGAACGGCACGTGGAACGCAAACACGCCCGTGAATATTCCCGTTCACCCGGGTTATTGTATTCTCAGGTCTTTCAACCCATCACAACCGTCCATCCAGTCTAGAGAGCCTGGTGCACCATCCGATCCGTTAGGAGGAGGCGGGTCCACATAGGAACGGTTGGCCTTCCAGTGGTGTCAAATGACGATGGTTAGGACACAATGGAGTGGGGCTTCTGCCCGCTGATGACGGTTGTTTGGGTGGTATCACCTTCATTAGCATCACGTGCAGACGTAACGGTGGTCATGGACCCATCTGAAGCCAAAGTGGCTGAGCATTGTTTCCTCGTTAGAGTCTTTTGTACGTGGGAGAAAGGTGGTGTCGTAAACCCCGGCGAGAAACTGCTAGGCGGCGAGCAAGCAGACAGCACAGGAGGCTACAAAAGCCATTTGTCCGTCAATAAGGTAATTACACCTTCATGAATGTAATTATTTACGTCAGCCATAAAATGGCGTTGCCTTTTGGAAAAACCGTCACACGAGACGGTCCCTGACACGAGACGACGGACTCGGATAAATCCCGTGATCCGGGACACCATGTACACTTCACGCGGGTCTCCTTGTCTCTGGCGTCCATGACATCGAAGTAGCCCTGCTTTCCATCCTGACAAGGCCAGGAACTCCACAGACTGCTTCTGACACTGTTGCATCATGGGATTCGTCACAGCTACCTAGTCTTACCCTGACACAGTACTCTTCAGCTAACCATCATTGTTTAGGCATCTGTCACCCCCACCAGGGAAGGACATTCTGAAGATCTTTTTTTGTCAAATCGAGCCGGCCAATAAGGGCTGTCAGACATCAGCTGGGTTGTGCAGAAGTCAGGTTGATAAACAGCCGACAGCCCGACTGAGCAAGTGTGAGAAGAGAATTCTTACTATGGCAAGAAGCAATCAGGAAGTAAAGAGAAACGAGTGGGCCGTCATTACTTGAAGAAATGAAGGTCGTTGCGTGAATGAGAAGGTGTGAAGGTATTATTTGTTAGTTAGAGAAAAGTAAACACAAACACATGGTAGCATCTGGGATGAGACTCAGCACCCCCAAATCCAAGGCCATGCTTCTCAGTCGAGTGGACTGCACCCCCTGGGTTGGGGGTGGGGTCTTGCCTCAGGTGGACGAGGAAAATGGAAGGGGATGGAGTAAACACAACTGAAATGAAAGTATACTAATAAACTAACAATAACAATATAAGTAATAATAATATAAATAACAATATAAATGGTCTGAGGGGCCTCAGGTGGTTCATTCATTCATCCATTTTCTATGCCGCTTATTCTCATTAGGGTGGCGGGTGTGCTGGAGCCTATCCCAGATGGCTTTGGGCGGGAGGCGGGGTACACCCTGGACCGGCCGCAGGTGGTAAATTAATTAATTAATTAATTGCCATCACTTTTCAAAGCAGTTTCAAAGGATGACTCGCTCGGTCGCTCGGGTTTCGGGCCGCTGCGATACTCGAGTCTGCGCGTCTGATATCACTCGCCGAGATCCAAGGGATGCTCAGCTCGTTTTTGTGTACGCTCAGATACTTGAAGAATGTTGGTATACCTAGTACCGTTGCACCTCCACAGCGATGCAAGAAGGGCTCAACAAATGACGCAAAAAACTGACGAGGGCCTCCCGGTCGCGCTCTGACCCCTCCCCCCCTTTATTCCTGAGATTTACTTTTCCACGTTCTCATCTGTTTTTTCCATCTAATCTCCTAGCCGGCCAACTGCTAGCCGCTAAAACGGCGCAATTTAGCGCAAATATTTGTTAGCGTGGTTGGTACTTCAGCCTATCCAGTAATTATTCGGTCAAATTGTGGAGAGTTCATTGAAGTGAATACATATTTCTATATTTTGCTTTTGCTGCTGTATGATGTTGGTCGGGGATTGACAAAATCCCGGATTAGAGCGTTTGTAATCCGGCTGTTGTGGCACCATGGGACGTCCCCGCAGCTCAGAATGGACTCTACCGTTGCCGTGGCAACTAAAAAGGATGGGAGTCTTTTCCTCTGGAAACTGCGCATTTAAAAAAAAATATTAAATGAGAACAAAAATAGAAATCAGTCCAAATCTGATCAGAACAAAAACACACCCAAAAACTACGCTTGCAGATTCCACGTCTAAGATTAAATTGTTTTATTCTACGTACCGGCATATATACAGTAAAAGTGTGTATAACATTTTGACTTTTGCAAGAATTTTTTATGATCGTTTCCGCAAAATAACCGCTTTTCTTATAAATGATAGCAATTATTGTATGTGGATAACATGACAGCTTAAGCTTGTTTAACTTTATTCACCAAACTATGGTTTTTTTTTTATACGTAAATGTAATTTTATATTCTCCGTAGAATAACATACTTCATTCTCATAATATGACAAATTTTCCCCTGCAGATTGCGTTATTGTAAGCCCCAGTGTATGTTACTTCATGTAACATTAAAGCTTTTGAAAAAACAGAGCTTTTCTTTTGATTAAATATATATTTATATGCTATAGTTAATAATTAATAGTTCATGCGTGTAATATCACAACTCACACATACAACTTTGTTTTCCTTTTTCCCCTCCCATAACAATACTACAATTTTTGTAATATAATTGTTTTCCTTTTCAAAATTCCACAAAAAGTCATTAGTTCAATAAAATCAAAAACAGTTGAGATAATTTTGCAGACAAAAAGCCTGTAATACTTGTTTTAATTACATTTCATTTGTCCAAATGTATCATCCTTTAATATTACAAGGAAAGTACCATTTTACTATATTGGATGGAATATTACAAGCATTAATACTCAAAAAGTGTCATGACACTGACGATGCAGCCATTTATGGGCTTTCTAATTTTAGCTCAAGCTTTGGGAATCAAACCACACTTTCAGGTCTGAGCAGCGCTAAAAATAAATTTTACAAGCAGCACGGCATGGCAACAAATAACAACAAATAAATAAAATGTTTTTTGTGTGTTTTCTCTTTGTTGCAGTCCGACAGTAACACCAGTTTCCTGCGAGCCGCGAGAGCAGGAAACATCGACAAGGTTCTGGAATATCTAAAAGGCGGCGTCGACATCAACACTTGCAATCAGGTAGAAATGGGCATGACATACATATCTTTACTGCCGCACTGTATAGGTTACAACAAGAGTATATACAGTAAAACACATGTTGGAATGGCCTTTTATTGTGGCCAACCTGCAATGCAATAATAATCATACAGTCTATTCAGCATCCTGATATGCCACACCTGTGATGTGAATGGATTATCTCAGCAAGAGAGAAGTGCTTACCAATCCAGATTGAGATTTGTGAATATTTGAGCGGAACGGGCTATTTGTGGAGAGAAACAGTTTTATATCTTTGAGTTTGGCTCATAAAAAAGTTTGTTATTAAATTAATATAATTCCTCAGTACATTTCTTTTTAAACTCTTTATTAAGATTACAACTTCAAACATTAATTTCGGATTTTGGCGTGTTTTTGTTTTTAACAACAAAAAAAAGGTCACCGTTTACAAATAAAACAAATTGAATTTTTTAATGTACAGTTTTTTTTTCCAACAGAAAACACATCTCATTCAACAATCACCATAATATGAACGCTCTCTAAATGTGTAGCGTAAAGTATATGTCACTTTTTGCGCTTGGATGTGTGGTGGCACGACCCAGGACGCAGAAAACAGGTGCAACTTGCAGGTAAAGTTTTTGTCACAAATCTGAGGTGACCCTCGCTATACAGAGACAGAGTGCAAAATAAAAAGTCCTATAATATATACATGTAGGTGCAGAGGTACTCTTAGTGTGCAGGAACAATTCCAAAATGTGACAGTGAAAAAAATGCTTTGTAGGCAGTAGCAACAAGGAAGGAGTATGTCTAGAGACAGCCTGGGCGAGGAAAACAAAGGTAAATTAAGTGATGAACCAGTGCTGTTCCTGTGACGACGCTGGGCTTATAAACATAACTAATTGTGATTGTAACAGCTGTGCCTAGGTCCCCATCATCATCTTACCCACCAGAAATTGCACCACTCCAAAATAAGAGTGCAGGACAGGAAGTAATACTCCTGTCCTGTAGTGGAGCATGACAGTTAGATCACAGCACATTCATGTCCGACGTCAGACATTAATAAAGTAAAACATATAATCTGAAGATATGCATTTATTAGTGCCCTCAAAGTTAACGCATTTACGGAAGTGTCCTTTAACGGCACTTATTTTTTTTGACGCAACAAGACCACAATTAGACCTGTTGAGGCGACGAATCACGTCGCCTCTGGAAGACGTGAGAAGTTACTGTCGCACTGCAAGTATGGTTATGGTTATGATTTAATTTGTTTGAAACATCCATACATTCTACAATGAATTATTCATGTTACATTCCGCAGTTCCACATGCCTGAAAAGGAGTAGGAAGAAGCAGAGTTTAATAAATCTCTTCACGTAAATCGCGTAAACATACATATATATGTATAACATATAACATGTATAACATATAACATGTATATGTATATACAAACTCATACATACATTTCTATATGTGTGTGTATGTATACTGTATGTAGGTGAGTATGTGCAGTGTACTGTTAGTACGGTATATATGCGTATGCCCAGTATATATATATGTGTGTATATGAATATATGTGTATTTATGTATATATGTGTATATCCACTGCTTAAAAAAGAGGAAGACTTTGAAAACACATAAGATGCAAACGGGGGTAAAAATGATCTTGAATATCTTTCCTGATAACAAGTAGGTGATGTATTAGTAACAAAATAAGGCCACATAAATTGATATAAATGAAAATGATCACCCTATAGAGGGGGAAATCAAAGACACCCCAAAAATGAAAGTGAAAAAATGATGCAGCAGACTGGTCCATTTTGCCAAAATGTCATTGTAGCAACTACAAATGATTGATAGTAGTTTGTGTGGCCCACACGTGCTTGTACGCATGCCTGACAACGTCGGGGCATGCCCCTAATGAGACCACGAAGGGTGTCCTGGGGGATCTCCTCCCAGATCTGGACCAGGGCATTCCTGAGCTCCTGGACAATCCGAGGAGCAACCTGGCGGTGCCGGATGGACCTAAGCATATTGTCCCAGAGGTGTTCTATTGGGTTTAGGTCAGGTGAACGTGGGGGCCAGTCAATGGTATCAATTCCTTCATCCTCCAGGAACTGCCTGCATACTCTAGCCACATGAAGTCCCACTGCACCAGCCTAGGTTCTGACAATGGGTTCAAGGATTTCATCCCGATACCGAACAGCAGTCAGAGTGCCATTATCTAACCTGTGTAGGTCTGTGCGTCCTTCCAGGGATATGCCTTCCCACACCATCACTGACCCACCACCAAACTGGTCATGCTGAATGATGTTGCAGGCAGCATAACGTTCTCCACGGCATCTCCAGACCCTTTCACGTCTGTCGCATGTGCTCAGGTTTAACTTGCTCTCATCGGTGAAGAGCACAGGGCGCCAGTGGCGTAGTTGCCAATTCTGGTGGTCAATGGCAAATGCCAATCCAGCTATACAGTGAGCACAGGGCCCACTACAGGATGTTGGGTCCTCAGCCCACCCTCATGGAGCCTGTTTCTGATTGTTTGGTCAGAAACATTTACACCAGTGGCCTGCTGGAGGTCATTTTGAAGGGCTCTGGCAGTGCTCATCCTGTTCCTCCAATCTTGCTGATTGTTTAAGGACCTTCTACAGCCCTGTCCAGGTCTTTTGGAGTAACTACCTGTCTCCTGGAATCTCCTCCATGCTCTTGAGACTGTGCTGCGTGACACAGCAAACCTTCTTGCAACAGTACGTATTGATGTGCCATCCTGGAGGAGTTGGACTACTTGTGAAACCTCTGTAGCGTCCAGGTAGCGCAGCATGCTATCAACAGAGATGTTGATCCAAGCCAAATGAAAAACTAAAGCAGTAGAAAGTTAGTCAGTAAAAAATCAGCCAAAGGAGATGAGGAGTCAGTGGTCTCAACCTGGAAAAGCATTCCTGTTTTGGGGTCTGTCTAATTGTTGCCCCTCTGATGCACCTGTTGTTAATTTCATTAACAACAAAGCAGCTGAAACTGATGAACAACCCCCTCTGCTACTTAACTGACCAGATCAAAATCCCAGAATTTTGACTGATATATGATATATGATACTGATATTTCACTGTATATATGTGTGTATGTACACAGTATGTATATATGTGTATATACAGTATACACATATGTGTGTATAAATGTGTATGTATGCATATTTGTGTATATGTGTGTGTATATATATGTGTGTGTGTGTGTATATTTATACAACGGGCAGATGGCGGTCGTCAACCTGGTAGCCCGTCTAGGTGAAGGTAAACACTGATTCCAAACCCAGACACGGGAAAGGCTTTGAGAGTCAACCCTGAGGAAAAATTGTGAGTCTGAGTCCCTGAGGCAGTTCGTTCACGGCAGAATTCTGGTAACTCCGGGAGCGGGACTAGAACCCAGTTGTATTGGCTTCTGCCCTTCCATTTGATCTTTCTGGTGACGCCGAGAGAGGGGGACTTGCTGCCTGGGTAGCAACCTGTCCTCCATACTCTGCACTGGAGGGGACACTCCAGCTTCGCTTCACAGTGTCGACACAACACTGGAAGCAGTCTCCTGCTCGATTGGCGTAGAGCTTCTTCCGTCGGTGGGAGAGGCCTTTGCACCTCAATAACTTTGCACCTCAACATAAACATGTTGCTGCTTTTAATGGAACTGCTTGTGTGCTGCATGGTTCTGTTTCTTGTCCATGTCTTGTGTTTTTTGTATGCTATTTCTGTGGCTAAGGGGATCCACTTTTGGTATTTTGTTTAACCTGCCCCCGAGTATTTTTGCCTATCATTCACACAAGTCGGCAGATATATGATCAAAACCTACGGCCAAAGTGTGGCTCTGGAGAAAACTCCGGTTATTTGTTTGCGTATGCATGCAAATAACCGGATGCAAGCGTCACTTCCTGTGGAATGTATGCTGTGACATCACCCACCCTGCTGCGTGTGGACACGGCATGAGAAGCGCTCTGTGGTCCCCACCTGCAGAACTACCCCTTTATTGGGGTCTCTTGCGAATTGCTTGTAATTTCTCGTTGTCTTTTGCATTCGCACACAGAATGTGAAATTGGTTGTCATGTGAAACTGCCGGGGGTCAGATTAAATAAGATTTGCTGCTTCCTACTCCTTTCGGACACATGGAGTTGTCAGTTGTATTATAGGATGTATTCTAAGTCATTCACACTCCTGTTCAAATACAACTACACCATTACCATAGTATTACCATAATTTTGCGTGAAATTTTACCTTGTCTATTGAGATGGATCTTTGCTTTGTACTGTACATCATTATCATGAAATAAAAACATTATAATATACTGTATACAGTGGAGTTCCCTCCGTGAATCACCACCTTACCGCGGTGGAGGGGTTTGAGTGCCTGAGTGATCCTAGTAGCTATGTTGTCGGGGGCTTTATTCCCCTGGTAGGGTCTCCCAAGGCAAACAGGTTCTAGGTGACAAGCAAGACTAAGAGTGATTCAGAAGACCGCTATGAAAAAACACAAGAGGAGTAACCGCACCTCGCCCGGACGTGGGATACCGGGGCCTCACCCTAGAGCAAGGCCTGGGCCGGGCCTACTTGCCACTTGGGAACTCCCCCCCGCAGACCCACCACCTGCAGGGCAAGCATAAGGGTACGGTGCTTTGTTATTTGGGCAGTGGGCGAGGGCGGGTGTCCGGGCGACCTGGTCTTCGGCGGCCAAATCTGGTTCTTGGGACATGGTGGCTTGGATGGCTTGCGGGACTCCCGAAGAAGCTGACAGGTACCGGCAGGCCAAGCGGCACGCGGCTTCAACGGCGGTCGAAGCAAAAACTCGGGTGTGGGAGGAGTTTGGTGAGGCTATGGAGCACGACTTTCGGTCGGCCCCGAAGAGGTTCTGGCAAACCGTCCGACACCTCAGAAAGGGGAAGCAGCCCCCAGTTCACATTGTTTACAGTGCGGACGGGGGCTTGCTGACCTCGACTGTGGATACAGTTGGTCGGTGGAAGAAATACTTCGGGGCCCTTCTCAATCCCACTGACATGCCTTCCGCAGAGGAAGCTTAGTCTGAGGATACGTACGTGGACAGTTCTATCACCGTGGCTGAGGTAATTGGGGTAGTTAAATCACTCCCCAGTGGCAAGGCTCCGGGGGTAGGCGAGTTCCGCTCGGAATTCCTCAAGGCTCTGGATGTAGGGAGACTGTGTTGGTTGACACGCCTCTACAACATTGCATGGAAGTCAGGAACAGTACCTCTGGACTGGCAGACCGGGGTGGTGGTCCCCATTTTTAAAAAGGGTGATCGGAGGGTGTGTTCCAACTATAGGGGTATCACACTCCTCAGCCTCGCTGGGAAAGTCTACTCCAGGGTGGTGGAAAAAAGGGCACGACCGTTAGTCGAACCTCGGTTACAGGAGCTGCAATTTGGTTTTCGTCCCGGTCGCGGAACACTGGACCAGCTCTACACCCTTACAAGGGTACTGGAGGGTATGTGGGAGTTTGCCCAACCGGTCTACATGTGCTTTGTAGACCTGGAAAAGGCATTCGACCGTGTCCCTCGTGGTGTCCTGTGGGGGGTGCTCCGGGAGTACGGGATTCGGAGTGACGGGCAGTCAAGGTGTTGAGGGAGTCCATTTTGGTGACCTTAGGATATTTTCTCTGCTATTTGCAGACGATGTGGTCCTTATGGCTTCATCATGCTGTGACCTTCAGCGTTTACTGGAGCGGTTTGCAGCTGAGTGTGAAGCTTCTGGGATGAGACTCAGCACCTCCAAATCCGAGGCCATGGTTCTCAGTCAGAAACGGATGGACTGTACCCTCCGGGTTGGGAGTGAGGTCTTGCCTCAAGTGGAGGAGTTCAAGTATCTCGGGTTCTTGTTTACGAGTGAGGGAAGGTTGTAGCGTGAGATCGACAGACGGATCGGACGGAGCATCTGCAGTAATGCGGTCGCTGTACCGGACCGTCGTGTTGAAGAGGGAGCTGCGCCGGAAGGCAAAGCTCTCTGTTTACCGATCAATCTACGTTACCACCCTCACCTATGGTCATGAGTTATGGGTCATGACTGAAAGAATGAGATCGGGGATACAAGCGGCGGAAATGAGGTTCCTTCGTAGGGTGGCTGGACTCACCCTAAGAGATAGGGTGAGGAGCTCGGCCATCCGGGAGGAGCTCAGGGTAGAGCCGCTGCTCCTTCACATCGAGAGGAGCCAGTTGAGGTGGCTGGGGCATCTAGTCCGGATGCCACCCGGGCGCCTCCCTGGTGAGGTGTTTCGGGCATGCCCAGTCGGGAGAAGGGCTCCGGGAAGACCTAGGACACGCTGGAGGGACTATGTCTCAGCTGGCCTGGGAGCGCCTTGGTGTCCTCCCGATGGAGCCGGAAGAGGTCACTGGGGACCGGGAAGTCTGGACTTCCCTATTGAAGCTGCTGCCCCCGCGACCCGGACCCCTATAAGGGGAGGTAAATGGATGCATGGATGGATGTATACAGTGGTGTGAAAAACTATTTGCCCCCTTCCTAACGTTGTATTCTTTTGCATTCGTTTGTCCCACAAAATGTTTCTGATCATCAAACACATTTTAATATTAGTCAAAGATAACACAAGTAAACACAAAATGCAGTTTTGAAATGAATGTTTTTTATTATTTAGGGAGAAAAAAATCGAAAGCCACATAGCCCTGTGTGAAAAAGTATGGATGGATGGGGTGTCCTTGAGTGTCCACAAAAGTGCCACAAAAGAAAATGAGTTGCTGTTGGTCGCTAACGCGGATAAGCGGGATAGAAATGGAGGATCTGCATGACAGGTTTAATCTGTCTGTTTACGCATTTCCAGTTTGGGCCTTTTATTTTGTTACAGGCTGTTCCGGTCTTGCATTTAGTTCTACGCATTGGATTTAAGTGGCGCCCAGAGGAGACCGCATGAGTTGATTTAGTTTTCCCTTTGGTATACTCGCTTTCCCTGCCTAGACGCTATCTGTGTTCCTCGACGTTAAAAAACACTTGATAGATGTGCTAAGTGGTCTATCTTTGGTGTTCCAGAACGGCCTCAACGCACTGCACCTCGCAGCCAAGGAGGGCCACGTAGATCTGGTTCAGGAGCTGCTGGAAAGGGGAGTCGCGTTGAATTCTGCAACAAAGGTAAGGAAAACACCAGTTGGGAATCTCCTAGATCAGGTAGGCGGCTTCTGGGATGACAGGGGCCGATCCAATGTCGCCAATCGGCCAAGCGCAGCCAATTTCTTTTTCCACCAGGGACCCGCATACTGAAAAATGAAAGGATGCTGGGCCACTTTTTCAAGCCTTATCCCATGTCGACAAAATCAAACTAAGCCTATTACATTTTTCTGATGGCCTTACAGTTTTGTTTTTCTTTTACAAATGTTTCAGTTCCCACCTTGTACGTTTGTTCTTGTACAATTTCTTTTCATAATTATTATTCCATATATATTTTCCAAATATTTGGACTTAATTGGTTCCAGACCGCCGCGCTGTGGATGAGTGGGTAGCACGTTGGCCTCACAGTCAGGCGGTTCGGGGTTGGAATCTCCGTTGGGCATTTCTGTGTGGAGTTTGCATGTTCTCCCCGTGCGTGTGTGGGTTTTCTCCGGGTACTCCGGTTTCCTCCCACATTCCAAAAACATGCATGTTAGCTTCATTGGCCACTCTAAATTGTCCATTAGAGTGTGAATGTTTGTTCACCAGTCCAGGGTGTGCCCCGCCTCCCGCCCAAAGCCAGCTGGGATAGGCTCCAGCATACCCGCCACCCTAATGAGGATGAGCGACAAAGAAAATGCACGGATGACTGAATGGTTGCAGACCCAATCGTGATGAGTGAATTAAAGGTTATGAAGGTAATCTCATGAAATGCCATCCCAATCTAACATTACAAACACTTGGTGACCACAATACCACACATAACTTGGATTTTAATATTTACTAATAGTTCAAAGTCACGGAGCAGCCATTATTAACTCAATAACTGCCAGCCATTTTCAGAACTGAGAGATTTTTGCCAATTTTGCCCAACTTTCAAGACCCACAGCATATTGAGCTTTAGGACTACATAAACATTGAACACGTGTAAAGAAACGTAAGACTCTCTTCTGTCATCAGAAATAAAGGTTTGTTTCTAGCCTTTATGGTTCTTTAGACATGGGCAGCAGAACGTAGGGTAGTTTCAGTGGAAACCCCCGATTTTGACCAAAAACCTGAGACTTTTTCTGCAGAGAAGCAAATTCAAGCAGAACGGTGACGGATGTCCATATTTTCTTGTGTTAGTGACACCTCAAACATCTGCCCAGTTGTTTACTTCCATGAAACAAGAAAAAGAACACGGAAAAATAACATTTATTGACGGATTTAGAGCACAATGGGGAATTTAAGTTTGCCCCTTTACTGGATAGAAATGTATTGACCGCAAGTGTAAAATTTTCACATATACGGCTTTGATCTGAAGCACCCCCCACGCAAAAAAGCAAAAGATGCCAAATGGCGTCTTTGGCAGTCAATTGGTTAATTAATGCTATCAATGCTGCAATGTAGCGAGCGACAACTGTGTAACTTTTTCTCCAACTAAATTTCCAGAAAATTGCAATTTCTTTGTTTTGCTTGTTTCTCACGTGACTTTTCTTCCTTTATGATTTCAAATGTATGCTATTTCTTCCTTGGTATGAGTTTACTCTCTTAACCTTATTCTTGTCAGCTGCCTATAAAAAGGACAAGCCGACGATTTAAGAGTTCCCACTGTGGAAGCCGTTTTCGGAAAATGCCGTCTCAGGACACCCGCCACACCATTTGCGTGGTCGAGAGAAAAAAACAAAGTGGCTGACTTTTAGCCAAGCCAATTTTGAATAATGGCCATAAACTTCCTGTGCACTTTTAAGTGCATGTAAAGATACAGAGCTACAAACTCTAATGCTGCTAAGTTGCCAACTGGCGCAACATTTTTTTAACCTTACAGGAGAACTTTTGTCAAGAAACTACCAAACAACCCTAAAATGTTAGCGTTATGTCCGAAAGTTGTCTACAGCGAAATGGGATGCACAAAAGTGAACGAAATAGGAATCCAAAAATAACACTCTGATTGGCAATTAAGGAGTTAATCCCAAAACCAACCAAAATCAGTCCCCACAAAAATGGGAACAGAAGAAAAAGCAGTCCTCAAAACCAAAGCAAAATGCTCTCTATGCAGGAAACACTATTCTAAATAAACCACATCCTGCACGTTTCGGGGATGCTTCTACTTGTGCATGCCCAGCAAACTTTGTGTTTCCGGGGCTGGGTTGCTATTTGGATTTTTCACAGAGAAATGGCAAAAATGGTGATGGTTGAATTTGATTTGAACATGCATATACAGTAAATGACATTGGAGTACATCCCATAATACAATGGACAGTTCCACATGTCTGTTCTTTAAGCTTCTGTAATCCTACCCTCGTCCGTTTCCCGCCGTTTCTAGACCTTCCTGCATTCCAGATGTGCTCTTAGTAAGTTTGAAATACATCAGCAAGGTCATGTGATAATGCGGTAAAGTAGTAGTCAAAGTTGTTGTCACCGTAAATAAAGGACATAGCGATCATAATATAAAGGGTTACAGTTACTTCGTTGTCCGTTCCACCTTAACAATCTTGTTTTAGATGTCCATTCTAGAAAATAATACGGAGCCTTTATTCTGTGCATTCAGTGAAACTGATGGAGATTGGAGATCATATTTCTCCTCTCTTGTTGAGAAAAATTGTATGACATTCTTTGGTAACTGCTTGTTGTTTGCTTTATGCATCATTTTAGCGCTTTGAAGGTTTACCAGGTCAGCAAATTTCCATCCACTTCCAGGAAACAGTGGATTTGTGTATTCTCCATACGCCACATTATGGATTATCCCAATTGATCTTTTTTGCAGCACATGAAGCGAGTGGAGCGTACTTTTGTAGTATTTCCCTATATCTCCACACAATAAGTTAGATATGCTGACATCAGAGAACAAAAGAGGGTATGGGGTAATTTTTGGTATTTTATTCAGTATTGAAGTATTTCTTGCTACTTCATGTTGTATGTTTTTGATGTGAGGTTTCCAACTCATTCTGTCATCAGTTGTGACTCCCAAAAATGTACAGTGGTGTGAAAAACTTTTTGCCCCCTTCCTGACTTTTGTCACACTTAAATGTTTGTGCTCATAAAAAAGAGTAAACTATTAGTCAAAGATAACATCATTGAACACAAAATGATGACTGCCAAGACTTTTGGGAAAAGATCTTGTGGACTGACGAGACAAAAGTAGAACTTTTTGGAAGGTGCGTGTCCCGTTACATCTGGCGTAAAAGTAACACAGCATTTCATAGCGACATTCAAATATGGTGGTGGTAGTGTGATGGTCTGGGCTGGTTTTGCTGCTTCAGGACCTGGAAGGCTTGCTGTGATAGATGGAAGCATGAATTCTACTGTCTACCGAAAAGTCCTGAAGGAGAAGGTCAACTCAAGCTAAAGCCATCTTGGGTGCTGCAGCAGGACAATGACCCAAAACACACCAGCAAATCCACCTCTAAATGGCTGAAGAAAAACAAAATGAAGACTTTGGAGTGGCCTAGTCAAAGTCCTGACCTGAATCCCATTGAGATGCTGTGGCATGACCTTAAGAAGGCGCTTCATGCAAGAAAAGCCTCAAATAAAGCTGAATGACAACAATTCTGCAAAGATGAGGGGGCCAAAATTCCTCCAGAGCGTGTAAAAGACTTGTTGCAAGTTATGGCAAACGTTTGATTGCAGTTATTGCTGCTAAGGGTGCCCAAGCAGTTATTAGGTGCAGGGGCAATGACTTTTTCACACGGGGCTATGTGGGTTTGGATTTTTTTCTCCCTAAATAATAAAAACATTCATTTCAAAACTGCATTTTGTGTTTACTTGTGTTATCTTTGAAGTCAGGAAGGGTGCAAATAGTTTTTTACACCACTGTATATAAGGACTTCTGGGGAGGAGTCGTCTAAAGACAAGATGGCTCTCCTGAGTTATACATGGTCTGCCTAGAAGGGTTCAAATTAACAAAGGCCTCTGATAGGTTGGGAAAAGACACGGGAAAAGTTCATCTAAAAAGGGGGAATTTCCATCAAGGGGAATGGTTAGGGAAATTCCACTGGGAAGGGGACGGGCTGGGGATTTGGGGCTGGTGACCCCTGGGAGGAGCGAGAAGATTCTAGAAGAACACTCCCACACAAGAGTTGGCATAAAAGAAGGCTGCAATCGACGGACAAGGCTTTTTTGCCTCTCGTGGATCTGTGTCCTACTTGCTGAGCTTAAGCCTGGTTGGTTCTTCCTGCCAACTTCGTACGCTGGGTCCCTCTTTTGGGCTCTTTGGAGTTGTTAAGATTTCCAAGACACTCTGAAGTCAGCCTAAAAAGTCAGGAAGGGGGCAAATAATTTTTCATACCACTGTATGTTCATTCAGCCTTCAGCAGATGTCGTTAATGTATAGGTTAAATCATTTTGGTTCCAGTATTGACCCCTGTGGCACGCCACATTATATATTTATATTTATGTATATTCTCCTAGCTTCACATATTGCTTCCTGTTTGCCAGACAGCTTGGAACCCAATTCAGAACTAACCCTGTGATTCCATACCTTTCTAATTTTGTAGTTGGGATGTATCAGAAGCTTTCGTTAAATCCATGAATACTGAGGCTGCACACGTTCCTAAATCCATAGCATTCCTAACTTCCTCTGTAATCAGTGCCATAGAATCAGAAATGGTAGCTCTGTATCCGTATTGGCCGTCTGCCAGGATGTCATTCTTATTAAGAAATGTGTCCAACCTTTGTTGAAAAGCTTTTCAATGATTTTGCAAAATTGTGGTAATAACTGGCCTACTAAATTGGTCGGGAGTTTGTGAACTAATATTTTAGCTGTTTTCATTTTGTCTGGAATAATAAATTGCTGATGTACGTCAGTAGCTCTGCGATCTCATTGATAACCATTTTTATCGTATCCATTTCAATTCCATTACAATCTTATGCTGTTTTTGCTTGACATTTTTGGACAATGTCAATGATTTGCTTTTTGGTCACATCAGTGGGGAACATGGTGTTTGGGTTCCTGCCTATAGTCTCCTTCCCTTCCTCCACTGACCAGGATTTTAGGGTCTTTTCTTCCAGTTTTGGTCCAATACATACAAAGTAGTTTCAGCTACCTCCCTCATCTCATCTTTGTTAACGTTCCCAACTGGAAAGTAGTGGCCTGAAGTAAATTCGAGCCAAAATGGCTGACTTCTACCCAAAAATGAAGGATGCATCTTAATCTAAACAATATGTTCGCTCTTTTTACATGAGTTTAGAAAGGAAATACGGCTCTACACATCTCCTCGCTAGCGGGTCAGGCTGAAGTGGTGAAGATTCTGGTCAAGCAAGGCGCAGACATCAACTCACAATCTCAGGTGGAGTCAGCTTGGACCCAGTTCTTCATTTCTTCCGATCTAGGGTTTTTAGCCAACCCATATCGTTTGTATGTGCATGCAGAATGGATTCACTCCACTCTACATGGCCGCCCAGGAGAATCACCAGGACGTGGTGCGATACCTGCTGGAAAATGGGGGCAACCAGAGCACTGCTACAGAGGTGAGGAATCTTGTATAAATTTGGATTTGGTGCAGGAGATTGTTGTGACCCTGAAGAAAATTCTGGGATGTTCTAAAATCAGTTCAGACATCATTTCTAGCCACAGCCGCCAATGAGGTTGTTTCCTGATGGCTTAAACCGAGTGGTTCCCCAACTTTTTTTTGCAGCACCCCCCTTTTGAAGATCAAATTATTTCCAGGCAACAACATACTCCGAGCGCGTGCGGATACACATGGAAACTCGAGTCAGTAGAGAATTTTACCAGACCCAAAGTGGCAATGTCATCATGACCCGCCGGGCCGCCAAGGAAAATTTGGCAAAAGAAAACGTCCATATTTATTTACAACGAGAAAATATGAATCTCGTTGGCCAAAAAAAAACATAAACAAGATTCTAAGGGAGAGAAAAAAGTAGCGGCTCGTAGTCCAAAAAATATCGTTCCATTCCATTTTCCTCCACTTATCCGGGTCCGGTCGCTGGGGCAGCAGTTTCAGTCGGGAAGTCCAGACTTCCCGGTCTCTGGCAACCTCTTCCAACTCCATCGGGAAGACCCCAGGGTGTTCCCAGGCCAGCTGTGAGACATAGTCCCTCCAGCGTGTCCTAGGTCTTCCCCAGGGCCTTCTCCCGACTGGGCATGCCCGAAACACCTCACCAGGGAGGCGTCCGGGAGGCACCCGGACTATATACCCGAGCCACCTCAATTAGCTCCTCCCGGATGGCCGAGCGCTTATTGCAGATCCTGGACACCCTGGAGAGGCTCAAAATCCTAGCCCCAGTGACTCCCTGGGAACTGGTGGAAGAAGAGGGTCACCAAAGATACATGGAAGTTCTTCCTGCTGAGTCTATTGCCTCCATGACCCAGACCAGGACAGCGGTGACCTCTGTGTGCACCTAGAACACTCTGGAAGGACCATGTGCCATAGCTAGCCAGGAAACTCTCAATATCCCCTGGAGGAGGTGGCCGTAGACAGGGACTTCAATGGATTCAATGGCTACAATGTCCAGTGCTTAACCATTAGCTTAGCGCCATGATGTACAATGTCCTTTGTCACACAGGATGGCTTCACCCCTCTGGCCATCGCCCTTCAGCAGGGCCATAACCAAGTGGTTTCCATCTTATTGGAGAACGATACGAAAGGGAAGGTCCGTTTGCCCGCTTTGCACATTGCCGCCCGCAAAGACGACACCAAATCGGCAGCCCTCCTCCTCCAGAACGATCATAACGCCGACGTCCAGTCGAAGGTAAGACTTTCCCTTTTACACCCGCGTGACAGTTTTGTGTTTTATGATGATACCTCTCTTTGGTGTCATGCTCTGCAATGACAAAAGCTTTTTCACCTGAGGTTCAAATCTTGTAGCAATTGGACAAGAGGTTTAGTACAAAAAAAGCCTAAAGGATGTGCAAACTTCCGTTTCAAACCACCATGGCTTACATCCTGTGTGTTTTCAGACAAGGGTTTTGAAGACTTTTTTGCGCAATTACTTGTAATAGACTTGCCTACCGAATTTCTGGCTCTGGAGACTGAATTTTGTGTGCATTTTTTCAGTGCAATTTTTTTGAGAAAGTATATAGCCAAAGTGACATCAAAACATTCAATTTAAACTTCCTGCAAGTTTTCAGGAATGAATTGTTGGGACTGTTTGAGGTATCCATCATGATTGACATGCCTACCGAATGAAATATTGCTAAGGAAAGCGGCCTGAGGGCTTCACTTAGACTTTAAAAAGTTTTGAATGAAACGTCCATCTAAACCCAAAGGTTTTGGCCTGGTAGCCTGTCTTGTGTTTGCAACAAAGACATCTCCATCCCCGTCCCCGTCTCCGTAACCATGCTGCGACAAACATGGAATGCCGATACCTGGGGACCACCTGTAATATCGCAGTCTGATTTTTTGGGGACTGGGAATGTTGTAAATGATTTGCATTTTGTTTTTTATTTGTCAAGAGACTTTGTTTTGAAGAAAAGGGTTTCATTTTGTGAAATATTTGCACATAGTTATCTTATTTTTGCATAAAGAGCTGAGTGTGACTGAGGGTTGGTTTGCTAAAAACTCGGGACTGACAGTGACTGCAGACTCCGGTTTATCCAAGACCAAGTAGACTTATCTTTAAAGCGGACCTTTTCCTTTTTTTCGGACCTAAAAATGTCGTATTCTCATGCTAAACGAAGCCAAAGCGTCAGCTAACGAGGTTTGCACATTTGGAAGTGAGCCCTGCAAGCAGTTTGGGATGGCTCTGCACGCTGTTTCACAGTTTTTTTAACATCGAGTTCCACTGACGTCACGCAACCCGGACGTCTACAGTGTATATGGGCAATGTTGAGCAATGGCTGGCAGGAAATTTTTGTGTGGTTATGAGGGAAAGCTAATTTTGTTTATCAATACGAACTGTTGCTAAAGTCGGACGCCTTTCCAGCGTTCGTGTTGAAGGGTCGGAAGAGCAACTGTCCTAACTGTGTTTATTTTCTGTCGTGTGTGTGTGTAGCATCACCGGGTGCGCACACGGGAGTGTTACCTGCATGCATGCAAATCACAAGCTCCCTGCTGTCTGGAGCTGCGGATAGCTGTTAGAAGCGGACATTTTATTAAGATGAGTCACCGTTTACTATCAACCGCTGTACCGCCAGAATGGAGAAGTGGGCCGCCGTCGGCAGCTGTCCGGAGGACCGGGGGAGGAGGAAATCACACAGACCGTTTGGGCGGTAGACAGGAAACCCTGCAGGGAAAGATGCAGAGTCTGGAGGATCTGGAAAGCTTTCTGTAGCTGCTCTATAGGAGTCCAGAACTCAATACGAAGGCCCGGAAATGAGTATAATAAATCCCTTTTAATATTTTTTCCACAGTTGTGTTGAGTCAATAATCTTAGCTCCACCTGTGCAGCCTTTACACGCGAGAGGCTTCCGGTTTCAGCCAGGGGAGCGGGTGGGATGAGATTCTAAGAGTGCATGTACTTTGTGAAGAGCGACGCGAGTGAAACGAGTACCCGATTCAGTTCACCTAAACGAACAGTAAAAGGAAGTGAGTTGATTCCGAATTTCATGTTGCTAAGAGAAGCTTCAGGGGTGGATTCTTCTTTTAAATCACGTTGATGTGTTCTGACATTTTCCTCCGTGGTTTCTCCTGCTTCAGATGATGGTCAATAGAACTACAGAGGTACACGACGGCTGTCCTATCGTAAAGCTTTTGTTAAACGTTTTTTTCGCTCTGTATTACATGCAAATCATCACGTCTAGACCTCCATTGCATGGCTGACGGGAATGGCAGAGCGAGTACTGTATGACTTATGTTATCACAGATTGTTGACAAGGAAAGCACACACTGTGGCCTAACTAAATATCAGCATTCATTTTGCACATATGTTGCATGCATCGTTTACTTGTTGGCGTTTCACACTACTAGTTACATGATTTGTGATAAGTCGGTGTCCTAACCAACGCATGCCGTCTGTTAGCTGCTGGTGAGGTTCATGGCTGGTGAGGCACTGACTCTTTTGGAGTTTTTTAAAAATGGTAATTAACGACCTGTATTGATACAAGAAGCTCAAGAAGCGCAAGAAAAAATATAGAATAGTGTCCTTTGATTTTTTTTTTTTTTCAAATACTTCTTAGTCCCATTTTTCTATTTTGAATGAAATACACAGATATTATGTGTATATGAAGTAAATGTACCCTTCCTTTTCCAGGAAAGCTTGTGTTGTAAAAGTCTGATCACCCCCTAGTGAGCATGGGTATAAAATCCTCCATCTCGGCCATCAAATTCACTAATTTATTCAGCAAAGCATGATTATATTTTGCATTTGACTTCTTGCTCTCCAGCTGGCGCTGGTTAAAAAAACAAAAACAAATCTGGCTTTTCCTTTCTGTGGAAGTACGGCAGTGACAAGCACCTTCCAGCTCACACATGCCCCCACCTCTTTCAGGGTGAAGCGTTTACTGCATGTGCCTCCCGTATGACATGTCTCTGCAGCTTGCTGTGGGATTTTAATGTCACGCTTAGCTGTAGAAAGACGTGGTGTATGATGAATGTTTCTGCAACATTATATTCTCGGCGACACGCTGACAAACACAAAGCGGCAGGCGCCATGATGCACCTCAGTGCAGGGCTTGCACAGTAAGATGAGAAGAGACACTCGTCTCGGGTTTTTGCGCTAAATTTGATCATGGAAACGTTAAAATCAGCCATTTTTACTAGAACTGCTCAAGAAAGGAAATGTTAAAAATGATTTCAATGATACAGAAAATGCATGTATAATACATTCCCAATATTGATATGACTCGTTTTTCATCACTATGCCTCACCTGCCTCCCCTGTCTGCACGTCACCGGTTACGTGGGAATACTTGCATGGCCTTAAAAAGACATGACAAGCGTGGACACTCGCTTACGTTGCTCCTCTGTTTGTTGACTCTGCAAAGTTTTTGTAAACACTTTTTTCACGTTAAATCGGACCAATACTTACAGGACGGCAAGGTAAGACAGACCTTTCACAACTACATCCCGTGTAACTTTTTTCATTGTTACTAATGCTCCTAAAAACCCTAATGATGTTTCTTTTGGTTTGTATGGGGAGCAAAAAAAAAGAATATGACTGTTTGTACTCTAATTGTGTAATGCTGAGGCAAGCAATCGTTCAAGGCAGTTTTTGGTGTATTTAGCCATCATTTGGATCAAATAAAATCAAAGCTGAGGGACAGTACAGCTACTACTGCTGCTACAGCTTGGTACTAATCCAAATTTTGACAAAAATCATGAAGACCAGGGTGGGTTTTTTTGGCAAAATACTCCACCTATGGTAACTTCTGAACTAGAAATAATTAAATATCAAAGATTTGAAGTCAATGCCAATATAGGTACATTTAGTCAATAATATTCAATGTAATCAAATTTAATCAAACAAAGGAATTAATAAGATTCAAAATATGAAATCATCATTTTAAAAAGTATTACATCAAACGTGTTTTATAAATGGAAAATTACACATTTAATCAACATCACAAATTACTATGACATTTTACTTCAATAACAGTAGTACAGATTTACTTCCTGTATTTTTGAGACCTGGAAAATGGGATTTTGCTTGTATTCCTCAGCATTCATACAATGTCCTGACGGGATTGTATTTTTAATTCATTAATAAGATGCGTGCTTGCCCATATTCATGCCTCTCCACCCGTCAAACGTGTCTTTTCCTTTGTGGTTTTCCATCTCGAACTCGAAGCCTGACAACCTGCATGAAAGTCACCATGTTGCCGTTGCACTTGATGGATTCCTTACCCGTTTGAGTTCAGGGATTTTTAGTGCATGCTGTGAACAAATTCGACCAAAAACACAAGTTAGAGCAAGTCAAATAAGTAAACCTAATCTGTCTTTTACATTGTACTTTTTTTGTCTTGCATGCTGCAGAGTGGATTCACACCGCTGCATATTGCCGCCCACTACGGGAACGTCAATGTGGCCACGCTCCTGCTCAACCGAGGGGCTGCTGTGGACTTCCTTGCAAGGGTAAAATCCTTTGAAGATTTTATTCGATACTGTATACTGTTGGTATACATACACACACACACATATATATACACACACACACATATATATATATATATATACACATATACACACACGTATACAGACCTGATCCAAATATTAAGAGCAGTTGAAAAGTTGCTAGAATGGAGCTTTTGCACGTTTGGATCTTAATGAGGGTTTAGGTAGAGCTACAATACGCAAAAGCAAGAAGTGGGAGTGTGACAAAAAGCACTTTGAGAAAGGCATAGTCTGCAACAGCAACATGCATGTTAGGTTAATTGGCGACTCTAAATTGTCCATCGGTATGAATGTGAGTGTGAATGCTTGTTTGTTTGTAGTACATGTGCCCGGAGATTGGCAGGCAGCCAGTCCAGGGTGTGCCCCGCCTCTCACCCGAAGTCAGCTGGGATAGGCTCCAGCATACCCGCGACCCGAATGAGGTTAAGCGGCATAGAAAACGGATGGATGGATGAAAACAACAAAGTGAAACAGGCTGTTTATCAGCTGATCAAAAGTTTAAGACCATTGCTCAAAAAATGACAAAAAAACTCTCCAAACCAGAACAAAAATGTTCTGAGTAGGACTCAATAATCAGTGGCGCCACCGTTTTCGCCAGTCACTTCCAAAATGGGTTGGGGCATGCTTGATGCGAGTGTTGTCAGGATCGGCGTAGCCGCGGTTACAGATCTCAATTGCAGAGATGAGACGGGGTAAAGGATAAGCAAAAAACATTTAATACAAAGTATCCTCTATGAAGGGAAAAAAACACAATGTCACCAAAAGTACAAAGTAAAACAAAGCCCAAAAACTAAGACGAGGCCAAGCCCCACAAAAGGGAAGAAAACACAAAACGCTGCCGGAAAAAGAGGCAGGAGAAGAAAAACACTAAATGGAAACTAAGGGAGCTGCTGAATATCAGACAAGAAGCAGAGATATGCTCACAAAATGACCCAGATGGAATGGCAAACAGAAAAAGCAACATGCTAAAGCCAAGGGACACAATCCATGAGAACACGAGGAGGCATGGAGTTCAAACAACGACCTGGAAAAGACTGTTTGATGCTGCCATGCTTGAAAAGGCCAGATTGGCAATGGACCACGGGTGCACGTGCTTACAGACCCGCCTCTGCAGGGCAGCGGTGCACTGAAAAGACATGGCAGACAGGCGGGAGCAGAACGACAAAACAGAACATGACAAGTGTTTCCAGGAAGCTAGAGAGAAGCTCCAAGTGGTGAAGATGGCTTCACGAAGGACATCAACTGTCTGGAACTGATGGCCATTTTCATAAACTTCCCTTGCCCTCCATCCCCAAATGTTCTCTATCCGGGGAACATGCACGATGGGCCAAGAGAGGGATGTTGTTCTCCCTGAAGAAGCGAGCATTGTGAACTCCAGCATTGTCCTGTTGAAAAACCCAGCTGGTACCACACAGACGAGGGCCCTCAGTCATGAGGGATGCTCGCTGCAACATCCTGCCTGTGTCTAAAGCCAGCTGGGATAGGCTCCACCATACCCGCGACACTAATGAGGATACGCGATAAGAGTGGCCAATGAAGCTAACATGCATGTTTTTGGAATGTGGGCGGAAACCGGAGTACCCGTAGAAAACTCACACACGCACGAGGAGAACATGCAAACTCCACACAGAGATGCCCAACGGAGATTCCAACCCTGAACCTCCTGACTGTGAGGCCAACGCGCTAACGTGTGGTATGGGCAGATGTACGTTATTTCCTTGTTGGCATTTCCAATACACACACTTGTAGACACCATGACATCGGTCATGATAATGCTCAGCCCCGTGTACCACGGCTGAAAACAAATCCCAGACTGGTACCTCGGCCAGTATATAGACTGGGACTTGGCCAAGGAGGACGCTTACAGAAAGGGGGACCGCACCCTGTATAGGCAAGCCAGGAACAACTTGAACAAAGGAATCCGAGTTGCAAAGAGGAATTACTCTGAGAAACTTAAAAAGGCATTTCCAGAGAATGACTCAGCAGCTGTGTGGAATGGCTTGAAGACCATCACCAATTACAAGAGGAATCCCCCCCACCCAGCGGAGAACAAAAGGCTGGCTGATGACCTGAATGTGTTTTACTGCAGGTTTTCCCACCCTGTTCACAGCTCCAACCCCCAACAGTACTATCCAGCTTCTACCTGCACCTCCAACACCCCGCTGTGCCACCCAGCCTCCACTAAAGATTCAAGAAAGGGTTGTCTGTCAGCTGTTTCAGAAGATGAAGACATAGAAGGCTCCAGGCCCCGATGGGGTTTCACCTTCCTGTCTGAAAGCCTGCGCGGAAGAGCTGACACCCATCTTCACTTGGATCTTCAAAAGATCACTAGAGCTGTGTGAAGTCCCATCATGCCTAAAACGGTCCACCATTATCCCAGTACCCAAAAAAACACAGGACTGAATGACTACAGACCGGTGGCCTTAACGTCTGTGGTCATGAAAACCCTAGAGAGACTGGTGTTGGTGCACCTAAAAGGCATCAGAGGCCCACCGCTGGATCCCCTGCAGTCTGCCTACCAGCCAAACAGGTGTGTTGAGGATGCGGTGAACATTCAAGCACCTTGAATCTGCAGGGACATATGCCAGGATCCTGTTTGTGGACTTTAGTTCCGCCTTTAACACCATAGTCCCGGACATCCTCCTACAAAAGCTCACCCAACTCACTGTGTCCCCCTTCATTTGTCAGTGGATCAACAGCTTCCTGACTGACAGAAGGCAGTAGGTGAGGCTGGGGAGCACCATATCCAGCTCCCGGTCCATCAGCATTGGTGCCCCCTAGGGGTGTGTCCTGTCCCCTCTGCTTTTCTCCCTCTACACAAATGACTGCACTTCAGGCGACCCAGCTGTAAACCTGCTGAAATTCGCAGATGACACCACTGTCATTGGCTCCTCCATCACAGTTTGGTTTACCAAACTGGACAAGAGCAGACTGCAACGGACAATTAGGGCTGCAGAGAACATCATTGACACCCGCCTGCCCTCCTTAGAGGAACTGCACAGGTCCAGAGCCAAGAAGAGGGCAAGCAACATCTCTGCGGACCGCTCACACCCCGCCCACAAACTGTTTCAATTCCTCCCCTCCCGTAGGCGATACAGAACACTGCTCGCCAAAACAACCAGGCTCAGTAACAGTTTCTTCCCCCTGGCTGTCAAACTATTGCACTCCTATTTTGTACCCATGAGCATTTGCACTACATCCTATGTTCCTCACCTTGGATGTCAACACTGTCAACTTGACACTCTTAGGACGTTATTTGTATTGTAACCTGCAACATTGTAAATACCATAATTATTCAGTATATCATGTATATAATCATAATAATATACACCCCGTGTAAATACGTATAGTACTATTCTCCTGTTCCCCACTATGTACACATATTATTATTATCATTGACAGAGAATGATACTTTTTTTCCCCCAAAACAAACAAACAAACAAACTTTTTGGCGGCAGGCCAGACAATGAAACACGAATCTCCAGCAGACACGGATACAGTCTGGCCTGACATATAATGTATCAGTGTCCTACGGATTGTATGTACTATATATCATTCTTCCTTGCAGAACGGCATCACCCCTCTTCATGTGGCATCCAAGCGAGGCAACACTAGCATGGTCTGTTTACTGTTGGATCGCGGCTGTCAGATCGATGCTAAAACAAGGGTGAGGACTGGAACAATACCACTGTTTATGCACACGTCATACATAAATGTATGTACTTCACATGTGTGTTTTGTAGGATGGCCTTACTCCTCTCCACTGTGCAGCCCGCAGTGGTCACGATGTCACCGTGGAGTTGCTGCTGGAGAGAGGAGCTCCTCTGCTGGCCAGAACCAAGGTAGCGCTTAATGTTAGCAGAAAAAATGTATTTGGACACAAATAGGATGCAGCTTTACAAGAATAAATCAAAATTCTTCGACAAGCAAAAAGAAGGTTCTTACTGTAGCCGATTAAATTAAAATGACTGTAATTTGTAAAATAATGCCATATACTGTAATTATTATGATAATGAAGTTGTAAGATTATGCAAAAGAAAGGTTAGAACATAAAAATAAAGTTGTAATAGTACCAAAAAAAAATGACTATACGGAATTTCACGAGAATGAAGTTAAAGTAAAAAATCTTTCTAATTTACTTGAATAAAGTCAAAATATTGCAAATTGTAAGATTATGCAGTTAAAAACTCGCAATCCTAAGAGAATATGTACTTTAACAAGAAAAAAGTCTTTTACATCTTATTTGAAAGTAGGGCTGTCAAATGATGACAAATATTTAATTGCATTTTGTCTGTAGTTAAGTCATAATTAATCACATTTAATCGCAGATAGAAATAGCTTCTTATCTGTAATAAAAATAAGTAAGGATGTAAATCTCTGTGGTAAATGATTTGGTACACAATCATGGTGATCATACATACATCAAATTTTATGTAAAGCGATATCAATTTTGTAAATATGGGCTATTATTTATTTTAAAAATAATATACAGTTAGAAATCCTGCTATGGTGATGGACAGGCTGACGGACGAGGTTAGACAGGAATCTCCATGGACTATGATGTTTGCAGATGACATTGTGATATGTAGTGAGAGCAGGGAACAGGTAGAGGAGAAGCATTAGGGGTGGAGGTTTGCCCTGGAAAGGAGAGGAATGAAGACAGAGTACATGTGTGTAAATGAGAGGGACTCAAGTGGAAGAGTGAGGTTACAGGGAGAAAAGATAAAGAAGGTGGAGGATTTNAGGGAACAGGTGGAGGAGAAGCTTGAGGGGTGGAGGTTTGCCCTGGAAAGGAGAGGAATGAAGGTCAGCTGCAGCAAGACGGAGTACATGTGTGTAAATGAGAGAGACCCGAGTGGAAGAGTGAGGTTACATGGAACTGTGGTGAGACCAGCCATGTTGTTTGGTTTAGAGACGGTGCCGCTGAGGAAAAGGCAGGAGGCAGAGCTGGAGGTAGCAGAGATAAAGATGCTGAGGTTCTTTTTGGGTATGACCAGGATGGACAGGATCAGGAATGAGCACATCAGAGGGACAGCACATGTTAGAGGTTTTGGAGATAAAGTCAGAAAGGCCAGACTGTAATGGTTGGGACATGTCTAGAGGAGAGATAGTGAATATATTGGTAGAAGGATGCTGAGTTTTGAATTGCCAGGCTGGAGGCCTAGAGGAAGACCAAAGAGGAGGTTTATGGATTTAGCGAAAGAGGACATTAAGGTAGTTGGCGCAAGAAAAGAGCATACAGAAGACAGAGTTAGATGGAGGCAATTGATTTGCTGTGGTGAAGGGATAAGCCCAAAGGAAAAGAAGATACAGTTAGGAATCCCCCAGTTTATTTATGTTTAATGCAAGCGGCGATTTGTCCTACTTTGTTTGATGGTCCTTGAACGCACCTTTCAAGTTCTCCCATGCACAAAACAGGCTACTATATTGTATTTAGGCATTTTTCTTTGCCCTCATATTTGCTTCCTAATGCTGACGCCATGTGGGGATGCATAAAAGTAAGATTTTGATTTCACCCTTACTGAGTGCTAATGTGCATATTTGTGTGGTGCACCTCCCTGAAAGACAAAGTCGTCCTGCAAGGTCGGACTGGTGCTTGGAGGCTCTGTTTTCTTTTTTCCTTTTAATTTGATATTGTTATCATTGTTATATCTTTCCCGGCTGGCGGCTAGATAGTTCTACTAGCTAGCTCGGCTGGTGCTATTTACAGCCATTCTGGACTTCAGTCGTCACGTTGACAGTGCGTAAAAAGCAGCTCGTAACCCAAATTTGAACGGACAGTTTGGAGAAAAAAATCAGCGGAGAGACAGCTCACGTCTGAAAAGCAGGCGTTAGTTGGGACGCTCGTATGCCAAAAACCAAAAACACTACCTGCACTGCTCCAGTCTCCCGTGGACGTAATCCGTGGCACTTTCAATCCCAGCAACAGGACACACAAATAACTTTGTTGTTGTTGTGAGAGCCATCTGGCAGGGCTTTCAAGCTAGGTTTACCAAAATGATTGTCCATTTCTGCTCAATATTTGTTCCCGCTTGTGTCCGCACAGTCACCGGCGCTTCCTCAAACTACGGAGTGGGCCGAGGGTCAAACAGGACGTGCAAATAGTGTTGGTAAAATAGAAAAACATTTTGTTTGTTAACGTTTTCTGTTCTTTGACTTCCTTGTCAGAACGGGCTGTCTCCTCTCCACATGGCGGCGCAAGGTGACCACGCTGAGTGCGTCAAACACCTTCTGGAACACAAAGCGCCCATTGGCGACGTGACCTTGGACTACCTGACAGCGCTTCACGTGGCAGCGCACTGTGGGCACTACAGAGTCACCAAGCTTCTTCTGGACAAGAGGGCCAACCCCAACGCTCGGGCTTTGGTACTTTCAGAGTTCATTGACCATTTAGTTGCATGTGGCGACTTCTTTGTTTTTGTCCACAGAACGGTTTTACACCGCTTCACATCGCCTGTAAGAAGAACAGAGTCAAAGTCATGGAGTTACTGGTCAAATATGGAGCCTCCATCCAGGCCGTTACCGAGGTAATTTATTTAGTAAATAAGAGAAAAAACGGTCTGATATGTGAAGAGAACCAATTGTTAACCAAAAAGTGGTATGACATCAGAGAAAAAATATATAATGATGTAAGAATAACATAAGAATAGTACAAGAAAAAGCAATTTAACAAAAATTGAAATGTATGTATGCACAAATATATTTGCAGTATTCCAAGAAAAGAGAAGTATGTTGTAAGGTTATGCACAGCAAAAGTTTATTAAAAACTCTATGACTATATCAGTCTATATACTGTACATATCATAATTGCGAAAACGAAAACATTGTAATATCCGATCGTATAAGACACAAATAGTTAGCAACACAATTCTACAACAAAAGCATGTGCAGAAAAAAATAACGATGTAATTTCACAGCCAATACGTTGAAATATGACAAGAATATGATTACTTATTCTCGACGTGTCGTCGCCCATTTACCGTATTTAAGTAGCGTCTGGCATGCGTGTTATGTTTGTAAACAGGAGCTACAAAGTAAAGCAAACCATGACATTACACTTTTATTCCTTTTGGTGAACAATGGAAGAAATGCTAACAGGCCGGTGTTAAAAATAGTTTCTTCTGTACTGAATCCGAGGAAATCAGAAACGGAATCCAAATCCGAGGCCGTGGTTCTCAGTCGGAAACGGGTGGACTGTACCCTCCGGGTTGGGAGTGAGGTCTTGCCTCAGGTGGAGGAGTTCAAGTATCTCGGGTTCTTGTTCACGGGTAAGGGAAGGTTGGAGCGTGAGATCGACAGACGGATCGGTGCAGCATCAGCAGAAATGTGGTCGCTGTACCGGACCGTCGTGGTGAAGAGAGAGCTGAGCCGGAAGGCAAAGCTCTCTGTTTACCGATGGATCTACGTTCCCACCCTCACCTATGGTCATGAGTTATGGGTCATGACCGAAAGAACGAGATCGCGGATACAAGCGGCGGAATTGAGTTTCCTCCGTAGGGTGGCTGGACTCACCCTAAGAGATAGGGTGAGGAGCTCGGCCATCCGGGAGGAGCTCAGAATAGAGCCGCTGCTCCTTCACATCGAGAGGAGCCAGTTGAGGTGGCTCGGGCATCTAGTCCGGATGCCTCCCGGGCGCCTCCCTGGTGAGGTGTTTCGGGCATGCCCAGCCGGGAAAAGGCCCCGGGGAAGACCTAGGACCCGCTGGAGGGACTATGTCTCACTGCTGGCCTGGGAACGCCTTGGTGTTCTCCCGGTGGAGCTGAAAGAGGTCGTCGAGGACCGGGAAGTCTGGACTTCCCTACTGAAACTGCTGCCCCCGCAACCCGGACCAGGATATGTGGAGGAAAATGGAATGGAATGGCACTGAATGTCAGGTTTACATTTTGCACAGTTTTTCACTGTGGTTATATACCAGGGGTGGGGGACTGTTTTGAATAGGCCCTCAACTCCTTTGAAAAATTAAACAATTAAACAAGGAAACTAAGAAAGACATTTAAAAATTATTAGAATTATGCAACTGAAGTCCGAGGTGGCGGTCCCGCTTTTCATGAAGGGGGCCCGGAGGGTGTCTTCTAACTATCGTGGGATCACACTCCTCAGCAAATCTCAGATTCAGGAGGAGCAGTGTGGTTTTTGTCCTGGTCGTGGAACTGTGGACCAACTCCATACTCTCGGCAGGGTCCTTGAGGGTGCATGGGAGTTTGCCCAACCAGTCTACATGTGTTTTGTGGACTTGGAGAAGGCATTTGACCGTGTCCCTCTGGGAATACTGTGGGGAGTGCTCCGGGAATATGGGGTATCGGACCACCTAATCCAGGCGGTTCGTTCCCTGTATGACTGGTTTCAGAGTTTGGTTCGCATTGCCGGCAATAAGTCGGACCCGTTTCCAGTGAGGGTTGGCCTCGCTAAAGGCAATCCTCCGGGTCGGGGATGAGGTCCTGCCTCAAGTGGAGGAGTTTAAGTACCTCGGGGTCTTGATGACGAGTGATGGAAGGATGGAACCTGAGATGGACAGGCGGATTGGTGTAGCGTCTGCAGTGATGCGGACTCTGCACCGGTCTGTTGTGGTGAAAAGAGAGCTGAGCCAAAAAGCAAAGCTCTCGATTTACCGGTCGATCTACGTTCCTACCCTCACCTATGGTCATGAGCTTTGGGTAGTGACCGAAAGGACAAGATTGCGGGTCCAATCGGCCGAAATGAGTTTTCTCCGCAGGGTGGCTGGGCTCTCCCTTAGAGATAGGGTAAGCACTGTCATCCGGGAGAGACTCGGAGTAGAACCGCTGCTCCTCCGCATTGAGAGGAGCCAGATGAGGTGGCTCGGGCATCTGGTTGAATGCCTCCCGGACGCCTCCCTGGGGAGGTGTTCAGGGCACGCTCAACCGGTAGGAGGCCTCGGGGAAAACCCTGGACACGTTGGAGAGACTATGTCTCTCAGCTGGCCTGGGAACGCCTTGGGATCCGCCCGGAGGACCTGAACGAAGTGGCTGGGAAGAGGGACCTCTGGTCTTCCCTGCTTAGGTTGCTGCCCCCGCGACCCGACCTCGGATAAGCGGAAGAAAATGGATGGATGGATGCAAATGCAGTAGAAATATTAGATAAAAGTCAAAATATTAATATAAAAAAGTCATAATACTATGAGGATTTTTTAAAACAAAATTATTTGCAATATTACTAACTAAACAAACAATAAAGTTTGGGAAAAACTTGTCACACAAATACGTGCGAGTGTATGTCATCATTCCAAGGTCAGTCGTCTTGTTCGAAGTGCAAACATGGCCGCCGTTTGCGTTGTCGGAGGGAAAAGCGGGGAGACGACGCTGCCAAAGATGTCAGTTAGGTGAAGATACTACACTGCATAAATCGATCGCTGCGGCTGCATGAGGGCTGCCGCAGTGCAAAAATGTACTGGCAATTTTTCGACAAATCAAGATGGCTGGAATTAAACTGAAAATTCCAAGAATTCTTCATTTGTATTCTACAAGCTAGCCAGTTTTAATGTTCTCGTGTGCAGTCCGGCTTGACGCCCATCCACGTGGCCGCCTTCATGGGTCACCTCAACATCGTCCTGCTCCTGCTGCAAAGCGGAGCCTGTCCAGATAGGAGTAACATTGTAAGTCTTCTGGTGTGATGATTATTTTTATGCCTATGTATCGCATAGAGCTTTTTGTCTGGGCATGTTTTCCATAGCGCGGAGAAACATCGCTACACATGGCCGCCAGGGCAGGCCAGGTGGAGGTGGTTCGCTGCCTGCTGAGGAACGGCGCAATGGTGGATGCCAGGGCGAGGGTGAGTCGTCTGCAAGGTTAGCTGTTATTGGACGATTCCTTTCTTCTCACCGGTAGTTTTCCAGAAAATGCCGGAAATGAAAGTACTGTAAGAATTACAGTAAGTGGAAATATTTTAACATATGAACATTGCCATTTCACAACATATGACTTAAGTAGAATATTTGAGAATAAAGCAAAAATACAAGATAATTAGCATAATGCATTTTTGAGAGAAAAAGTCAGAATTATACTCCTCTTTGAGCTATCGTCTTATGGTAGTGGAGGTCTTTGCATGTCTCGATGACCCCAGGAGCTTTCGGGCTTTTACGCCCCTGATGGGGTCACCCATGAAAGGAGCCAAATCCGGTGGTCTAGACATCTGGTCGGGACGACTCCCTGGGCACGTCCGACTGGTATGAGGCCTGAGGGAAGACCCAGGACACGTTGAAGAGACTATACCTCTCAACTGGCCTGGGATCGGCCAGTACTGTAGGATCTGGACAAAGTAGCCGGGGAGAGGGAAGTCTGGGCTTTAATTTTACTACAAGGTTGCGATTTTATTATCATAAAAAGTCCCAATTTACATTTTTTTCAGAAGCTAAGCAGGGCAGGGCCTGCTCAGTACTTGGATGGGAGACCTCAGAGGAACACCAGGTGCCACAGTGGGGGGAAGTAAACTTTCCTTGTGCCCTTAGGCAAGGCACTTCACCCACATTGCCTAGAATGAAAGTGGTGGTCGGAGGGTTGGATGGCGCACACTGGCAGCCTCACTTCCTGTGCCAGTCTGCCCCAGGGCAGCTGTGGCTCCACAGTGGCTTACCATCACCAAGCGGGGTGTGAATGAACAATGATGACCGCAGTGTACGCGCTTTGCTAAAGTGCACGACAAGTGCCATTCATTATTATTATTATTATCATGACTAAAAAGAAATGGACGTTTTTCGGCCTAAATCTGGTGGGCCCATCATTGTCTTGATTTAGCCCAGAAATAGATGTTGCAACCTGGGCTGCGTTTGCTTCAACTACCGCCCGAATAGACCATTTGCAGCCAGGAAAGGGACGTCTTTACGGAGGCATCTTTTTACCTTTTCAACCAAATCTAAACGTTGCCTTTGCCGGCGTCATCCCTTTCGACATCAAATTGTCACTTTCTTTTTTCCACCAGGAGGAGCAAACTCCCCTCCACATTGCCGCCCGTCTGGGCAAAACGGAGATCGTCCAGCTGCTTTTGCAACACATGGCGCACCCCGATGCCGCCACGGCTAACGGCTACACCCCACTGCACATCGCCGCCAAGGAGGGCCAAATGGAGACGGCGTCCATTCTGCTGGAGGCGGGGGCTTCACACTCGCTCGCCACAAAGGTTGATTTTAGCCGAAATTCACCATAAACGCGCGCCTGTGTTTCATGTCTTTCTTTTTCTTTCCGCAGAAAGGATTTACTCCCCTGCACGTTGCCTCAAAGTACGGAAGCCTGGATGTAGCCAAACTCCTGCTTCAGCGTCGCGCACCGCCCGACACTGCAGGGAAGGTTTGCATCGAAAGATCTTTTTCATTTTTTTTTACTACATTTAAAGTTAACTTTAATTTCATTTACATTTTTGGGAGGGGCGGGGGGGAGTTTTCAGTTTTGTGAGAATAAATATTCCATATTCCGGGAAAATTTTGTAATTTTTTTTATACAAAATTATAACAAAATAATATAAAAACTATTGAAAAAATAATGAGAGGGTTTCCCCCCCTTGTAGTTTATTTACTATTTATTTTTATTTACCTTTTGTACTGTACGATTTCATAACATTATAGCTTTATTCTTGCAATATTACGCCTTTGTTCTCTTACATATATGACTTTTAGGTCCAAATGATACTACTTTGCATAGCTACATTAGGTATGACTTTTCTCAGAAATACACAGCTTTTTTTCTGCTAATACTACGATTTGGTTGTTTTGTCACTTTTTTGTTCCACATAATAGTTCAGCTTTTTTCCGGGTACTGTGCCATTTTTTTCAACTTTGCATTTTTCTCATAGTAATCCAACTTTGTCTTCATAGCTTTGTACTTTTTCCCATATTACCACTTTGTTCTTTTAGCGTTTTTTCTTATAATATTACAAGTAAAAGTTATTATAATATATATATATATATTATATTTGAGAGTGTGTGCGTATACAGTATATATTTAGCGGTGAAATGCTACAAAAGGAATGGTTTGGTTTGATATTTCACTGTTACAGTTTGTTTTTATGCAAAAAAGAGACATTTTCGTGCTTGTTTGCATTTGATTGAACTTACTAACATTTGTTTCAACGCAGTTTTGAGTTGAACGTACCTGGTACTTTTACAGAGCTTGTAAAAAGAATATTCATTCATTCATTCATTTTCTTTACCGCTTATCCTCATTAGGGTCACGGGGATGCTGGAGCCTATCCCAGCAGACTTTGGGCGAGAAGCGGGGTACACCCTGGACTGGTCGCCAGTCAATCGCAGTAAAAAGAATAATAAAACAAATAATAAGCATCAAATACATAATTCACAATTCTATTCAACGTGGCCATAAAGATAGTCTCCATTTCCAGGTGTCTAACCCGCAAAAAAAAAAAAATATAATATATATATATAATACTCAATATAACAGTCTGACTCACTGTGTCATCTTAGATAAAAGGCTAAAATCCCTACACAGCAACTTAACCCTCACAAGGTAGCTAGGAAATATACAAGACAAGTACCAATACAAACTACACCAGCTGACTGGTACCGGCAGGCCAAGCAGTCTGCGGCTCTGGAGGTCGCTGAGGCAAAACCTCAGACATGGGAGGAGTTCAGAGAGGCCATGGAAAACGACTTCCGGATAGCTTCAAAGAGATTCTGGACCACAATCCACCCTCTGGCAGTGCACAGTCAACACCTCAATTTGACCTCAATTTGAGATGTTGTGGATTAGTGAAAGAAATACTTTGAAGACCTCCTCAATCCCACCGACACGTCGTCCAACAAGGAAGCAGTGCCTGGGGATTCTGTGGCGGGTTCTCCTATCTCTCGGGCTGAGGTTACCAAGGTGGTCAAAAAGCCCATTGGTGGAAGGGCCCCGGGGGTTGTTGAGATTCGCCCATAGTTCCCTGACGCCCTGGATGTTGTAGGCGTGTCTTAGTTGACACAGACTGTTATATTGAGTAATGACGATGCAATTATATATATATCTGTGGTGTATATACGGTATATGCTCATACGCACACATAGGTATATATATGTATACAGTACAGTGGTGTGAAAAACGATTTGCCTGACTTTTTTATTCTTTTGCATGTTTGTCCCACAAAATGTTTCTGATCATCAAACACATTTTAATATTAGTCAAAGATAACACAAGTAAACACAAAATGCAGTTTTGAAATGAACGTTTTTATTATTTAGGGAGAAAAAAAATCCAAAGCCACATAGCCCTGTGTGAAAAAGTAATTGCCCCTGCACCTAATAACTGCTTGGGCACCCTTAGCAGCAATAACTGCAATCAAACGTTTGCCATAACTTGCAACAAGTCTTTTACACGCTCTGGAGGAATTTTGGCCCACTCATCTTTGCACAATTGTTGTCATTCAGCTTTATTTGAGGCTTTTCTAGCATGAAGCGCCTTCTTAAGGTCATGCCACAGCATCTCAATGGGATTCAGGTCAGGACTTTGACTAGCCCACTCCGACGTCTTCATTTGGTTTGTCTTCAGCCATTCAGAGGTGGATTTGCTGGTGTGTTTTGGGTCATTGTCCTGCTGCAGCACCCAAGATGGCTTTAGCTTGAGTTGACCAACAGATGGCCGGACATTCTCCTTCAGGATTTATTGCTAGACAGTAGAATTCATGCTTCCATCTATCCCAGCAAGCCTTCCAGGTCCTGAAGCAGCAAAACCAGCCCAGACCATCACACTACCACCACCATATTTGAATGTCGCTATGAAATGCTGTGTTACTTTTACGCCAGATGTAACGGGACACGCACCTTCCAAAAAGTTCAACTTTTGTCTCGTCAGTCCACAAGATCTTTTCCCAAAAGTCTTGGCAGTCATCATTTTGTGTTCAATGATGTTCTCTTTGAAATAGTTTTTCACACCACTGTATGTGTAGGTATGTGACGCAAGATTGTTCTTACCAGTTAACAGTTCTTAACTCATTTTTTTGTGGTTATGTTTTACAGAATGGCCTGACACCGCTTCACGTCGCAACGCATTACGATAACCAAAATGTGGCGCTGCTTCTTCTGGAAAAAGGAGCGAACCCCCATGCTGTTGCCAAGGTCTTATCATTTCGATTAACACGATAAACTTACTATATACTATATATATATATATACTATATACATATATACTATATACTATATACTATATACTAATGAAAACTACTTCAAAATGATGGTCCACATAATCAAGCATCCTGCAGATTTCAAGCAAAATGGAAAAGAGAGAAGATCTGACAGGAAAGTGTCCAATGTTGCAACGTCTTGGACCAGGCATGCAGTGCAGACATTTGTGGCTGATTCAGATGACAGCCAGGATTGTGCTGACCTGCTAAAAAGCCCTTGCAACCTTGGGCGGTCCAGATGGACGAAGTAGAGTATGGCTCGCATATCTCGACAAGGCTGAGTCATGTTTCTGGTTCGGATGGGGAGAGACCCGGTGGGCCCTTTAATGTCAATGTGAGGGTCTGAAAATGAGCCCAGCAAAGTACGTAGAGTTTCTGACTGACCACGTTCTTCCATGGTACAATTAGAAGAACCGTCCACAAGAAATGTGGAATCTTGTGCCGCAGATTCCACAAATTAAACATTTCCCGTCTTAACAACCAGTGAATGCTTTGAGAGTCTGTTGTGCTTAGTATTGTGGGACGATGCGTCTCACGTATTGGACAGTTTAGCAAGGACATTTCTTCTGGAAATGATATGGAAAAATGATTTCATAATCGCCCTTCTATTGTCATCAATTATTATGTTGTCTTTGATGTGTCAGAACGGCTACACTCCTCTCCACATTGCGTCCAAGAAGAACCAAATGGACGTGGCCTCAGCGCTGCTGCAGTCCGGCGCCGACACCAACGTGATGACCAAACAGGAAGTCACTCCTCTCCACCTGGCCTCAGAGGATGGTCATGCCGACATGACCGCCTTGTTGCTTAGCAATGGCGCTCGTGTTAACACCCCCACTAAGGTACCGCTGCTGTAGAGCATCTTCATGATCTTCATTTCATTGTACTTTGTGCTGCCATGACAAGGAGTAGTTATAGAGTATTTTACACAACTTTACGTACTTAATCATTTTTTCAATCTCACCTAAAAACTAGTTTTGTGGTATTTTCATTTCGGTCACATCTTTGTATTGACATATAACACATTAATAGGGATGGAAATCATTTGATTTCATTTGATTTGAATCCACAAATCCCTGCGACCCAAATCAGGATAGGCGGTACAGAAAACGGACGGATGGATACACAGGTCAGGCTGCGAGTCCAAAACAATTCAATGCAATTGGATTTAACACTTGATGTTTGAGACGGGACGGTTGGAGCGTGAGGTCGACAGACGGATCGGTGCAGCCTCAGCGGTAATGCGGTCGTTGTACCGGACCACCGTGGTTTACCGGTGGATCTACGTTCCCACCCTCACCTAAGGTCATGAGTTATGGATCATGACCGAAAGAACAAGATCGTGGATACAAGCGGCGGAAATGAGTTTCCTTCGTAGGGTGGCTGGACTCACCCTAAGAGATAGGGTGAGGAGCTCGGCCATCCGGGAGGAGCTCAGAGTAGAGCCGGTTCTCTTTCACATCGAGAGGAGCCAGTTGAGGTGGCTCAGGCATCTAGTCCGGATGCCTCCCGGGCGCCTCCCTGGTGAGGTGTTTCGGGCATGCCCAGTCGGGAGAAGGCCCCGGGGAAGACCTAGGACACGCTGGAGGGACTATGTCTCACAGCTGGCCGGGGAACGCCTTGGTGTCCTCCCGGTGGAGCTGTGTTTGTTTTTTTGCTGTTTTCTGAGCAAGAATTGCTGAACCAGCTGAGGTCCACTCATACCACAGTTGGGTGTACCCTCCCCGAAATCTTAGGTTTGTTTTTCTTCTTGCTGTTTTTGGTCGCCACTGCAGTCATGCACGGTGGCTCGTATGTTGGCAACTGGTGTTCCAGTTTGTCCAACAAATCCAGCGTCTCTGCCGGTTGGTGGCAGATTTTCATATGCTGGGTGTTCTCTTCAAGTTTAGCTTGGCAAAGAGCTTGGCTATAGCTGGCTGAATTGCTAATGTCCTTGCTTCTTACATTAGTTGTGGCTGCACTCGTGACTGGGTGCTTTGTGCTGATGTGGCAGGCTAAGCTCGAGCTGCTTCACTGGTAAGAAAGCGCCATCTTGCAAAGACGACATATCAGTGGTGCCGTCGGGACATTTTTGAGAGGTCAATTTCCCATTCACTGGACAGACAACTCTCACATGCTAATCCATCTCCATCCTTTTCAAGTTATTCGCCGCTTCTCACCTTGCCCTAAGAACTAGAGTGGGAGAACTACAATGTCTCCATGCACTCAAGTAGTCCGGCTTTCTCAATTTTTCATACATCATATATTTGCTTATTGACAGCGGCTTTGGGCTTGTTATTTGTAAAGATGCTTTCAACTTTTTTTTGTAAAACCGCTCCCAAATTCCCACCTTTTGGCTTACTTTGAGAAAGCCGATTAAAGCTAGTGAATACGCCGCCGCCCCGTTTCAGTTCAGCGTTGGCTCCTCAGCATTCACACGCAGTTTTTGGTTGTTATTATGATTAATATTACCATCATCCTCATCAGTCCTAAAATCGTGTGTTCTGTTTTTAGTGTGGCCTCACTGCCCTGCATTTGGCAGCACAGGACGACAAAGTCGCCGTTGCAGAAATCCTCGCCAGAAATGGAGCGAGCCTCAACCAGCAGACAAAAGTAATCAACAAAAATATTAATAACAACTTCATTTGACAGTTCTGTGTTTCATTGTGTGAAATTTGTCATTCTGTGTCCAGCTGGGCTACACGCCATTAATTGTTGCCTGTCATTACGGCAACACAAAGATGGTCAACTTCCTTCTTCAGAACGGTGCTGGCGTGACGGTGAAGACCAAGGTAAGTTATCCTTTTCACATAGCCGTGCAAGTTTCTTTTTGTTCAATAAAACATTCTTATGATTCTGGTCTATTATGTGACAACTTTATTCTGGTAAAGTGACATTGTCGCGTCATTTTACTGAAGGCCCAAGTGCAAAAGAAACCACAGCCACCGCAGTATGGTGCTTCGGTCAGGATTGGACTCCCGAGAGAATGGTCGGGTTTCTGTCAAAATTTGATTGATGATAAGAGATTGATATATGACACGCAAGCCCCGCCCACTCGCTCTCACCCCCCATCATTTATGACCCTATAGGTCTAAGGTCACATTCCATTGGTTCAAGGATCAAAGACTTTTGTAGACCTGTTTAAACAATCTACAGGCCATGAACGCAGATCGAAGGCTTTCCTCATCTAAATCGACGGAAGTCCTAAATTCGAAAAGCAGTGAGATGTAAAAGAGGAAAGGGTTTAGAAAGTCATAAAAGATGAGAGGCTTTATTGCACACCTGTTTAAACATTGCAGAGGGTAAGAAAACAATGTATAGACCATAAAAGCTCAAACCAACAATATCGAAAACATGGCCCGCCATGCCTCTGGCCTGTGCTAGCACAATCTCCCGCCTCCTCCCTCCTCTGACGTTCCCCCAGAGACCTTCCTCCTTCCCCGGTTCTCTTTCTCTGTCTGTTTTTAGACGACCAGTTTTGCGATTTTATGAATTCCTTGCATTTTAGTAGATTTACAAAACAAACCAAATTTCAATATTGTATTTTCATATACTGTCTTTAGAAGGATTAATTTGTGGTATACAATCATCATAATGAACTCCCTGCATTTTAGCAGATTTCTATTTACAAAAAACACAATTGATATTAAGTATTATTTTCAATATTATATTTTATAGTTTTTCAAATACCGAATTTGTAATGCACTTTTATCGTCCAATTGTAGTTTTTCCATGCAAAATGCCACTGTCATGTGTTTTAATACACTTGGCATTTAAAATAACTTCAACCAAGGTAGTTTTTCCAGGTCGGTAGGTTTTTAGAAGATCTATTTTTGAAGCACCAAGTAGTCCAAAGCACAAAGTCCAAATATTGTGGAAAAATTACAACCGATATTATATATTTACCATCTTTAAAAGACCTATTTTGTGATTTACAATCCATATTATTAATTCCTTGTTTTTTATTAGTCCATTTTAATTTTTTTATTTTACATAGAACAATACAACAACAATTCACTTTTATATATTGTTTTTAGACCGAATTTGTTATAATTTTATTGTCCAGGTGTAGTGAAAACCGATTTTTGCTGTTTTACCTCATTTTTAATGCATTCGTATCGTTCAAATGGAGTTTTTTCATGCAAAAAGTATTTTTACGCAGTTAAAATGCTACCAACATTTTTAACCAGCAAACCCCTAAGGAGTCAATTGCATACCTTTAACAAGTGAAAATGTTAAAAATCCCACTTACCTTTTTAGCCATTCACCCGGGATAACATTTTGGTCCATTAGAATGTTTAAAAATCCATCCAGTTTAAGAATCCATCCTGCATTGCTGTTTCAGCATCAAATGAAGGGCGACTACCTGGAAACCCCCAAGCCTGCTCCTTCCTTCTCCCCATCCTCCTAGCCACGCCCACCCCCCAGAATCACCTTTGCATCGATGGTTTTGCAACAAAGTCTTCAGGGGGGGCCCACCTCCCCTTCTGTGATTTTGCCCTTGTGCCCCCACCCTTTCTGGAGTTGTCCCATTAATTTGTACTTTGTACTTTTAAATTTTTCAATCAGTAATGTATATGTATTGTTTTCAGACCTAATTTTTATAATTTTATTGCCCTGGTATAGTGATAACTTACAACGCATATTATATTTTTATAGTTTTAACCAAATTTTTAAGGCACCCGTATTGTCCAAATATAGTTTTTTCATGAAAAAGGTATTTTTTGCAGTATTTTTTGCGGCCTTTCACTCATTACTTATGTAAGAATTTTCTTACAACTATATTGTAACTCTGTGTAAAGACACTCAGTAATATTTGTTGTAGTAGATACTTACTTGGTAATCTCCAAGCGAAATATGCTGTACAATATCATCTAGATTTCTTTTTCACCACTGACATTCTCATGGACATATTACCCAAAGTACATTACCCAAAGCAAAACATACCATGTTCATTTTTTATTCTAGAATGTCAATATTTTTCATAATCGGACAGGAATCAGCAACAGTCCAGATAATATGTCGGCTGGTAGAACCAACCTCAACATTATCTCTACAAATTGGGATTATGCCAACAATGAACGGATGTACGGACCTTTTTATCACGAAGACGCAACCCCCAATCTCTGAAAAGATAGGAAGGGAGACCAGATTTGCCCCAAACCTTTTCCAAACGTTGCTGGAAAAATGTCTGAATAAGGCGGTGTGGGAAATAGATCCTTGTACAATCGAAGCAAGAGCCTGGTTCGCATTGCCAGCAGTAAGTCAAGCTTGTTTCCGGTGGAGGTTGGCCTCCGCCAAGGCTGTCCTTTCTCACCGATTCTGTTCATAATCTTCATGGACAGAATTTCTAGGTGCAGTCAAGGTGTTGAGGAAGTCTAGCTTGGTGACCTTAGGATCTCATCTCTGCTATTTGCAGACGATGTGGTCCTTATGGCCTCATCAGGCTGTGACCTTCAGCGTTTACTGGAGCGGTTTGCAGCTGAGTGTGAAGCTTCTGGGATGAGACTCAGCACCTCCAATTTCGAGGCCGTGGTTCTCAGTCGGAAACGGGTGGACTGTACCCTCCGGGTTGGGAGTGAGGTCTTGCCTCAGGTGGAGGAGTTCAAGTATCTCGGGGTCTTGTTCACGAGTGAGGGAAGGTTGGAGCGTGAGGTCGACAGACGGATCGGTGCAGCGTCCGCAGTAATGCGGTCGCTGTACCGGACCGTCGTAGTGAAGAGAGAGCTGAGCCGGAAGGCAAAGCTCTCTGTTTACCAAACGATCTCGTGAGGTTCCCACCCTCACCTATGGTCATGAGTTATGGGTCATGACCAAAAGAACGAGATGGCGGATACAAGCGGCGGAAATGAGTTTAGTTTGTAGGGTGGCTGGACTCACCCTAAGAGATAGGGTGAGGAGCTCGGCCATCCGGGAGGAGCTCAGAGTAGAGCCTCTGCTCCTTCACATGGAGAGGAGCCATTTGAGGTGGCTCGGGCATCTAGTCCGGATGCCTCCCGGGCGCCTCCCTGGTGAGGTGCCGGGAGAAGGCCTCAAGGAAGACCTAGGACACGCTGGAGGGACTTTGTCTCCCGGCTGGCCTGGGAAAGTCTTGGTGTCCTCCCGGTGGAGCTGGATGAGGTCGCCGGGGACCGGGAAGTCTGGACTTCCCTACTGAAACTGCTGCCCCCGCGACCCGGACGGATAAGCGGAGGAAAATGGGGTGGGAAATTGCATGATCTATGATTTTTCTTTGTACTCCAAGCAGCCACCAGTTGAGTACATCAACTGTTGTAAATCCATAAAAATAATTGATATAACAACCAAAGCAAAATACAGATGACAGATAGTGGTAAGTGATAACATTTGACAGAGAAATTGTTTGGTGAGACAATGTAATACTCGTGTAGAATAAGTAGTAAGTGCAAGCAAGCCTGTTAGACTTGCTAGTAATACGAGTAATACGAGTTTCCTTTGCCAACATGAAATGCTCGTACTCTTCCCAGGAATGGTTCATTTTCCTATTTCATTTATTGAAGGGACTCTGTGCAGTTACATTGAAAAGATGGCTACACCAGATTTAGCAGACGTGCTCATTTCCGTCTGCAGTCCCTCCCAAAAATACCTTCTGTATGGAAAAACTCCATTCGGACGATATGAGTGCATTCAAAATTAGGCAAATGTGTAAGGTCAGTTGGCACAAACCGACGACAAAATTATAACAAATTCTAAAAACAATATAAAAAAGTGAATGTAATTTTTTTTGTAAAATAAAATTTAAAAAATCGACTCTACTAAAATGCTATGAATGAATAATATGGATTGTAAATCACAAAGTAGGTCGCCTACAAACAGTAAATATATAATATCGGTTGAAATTTTTCCACGATATTTGGACAATAACTACCTTGGTTATTTTCAAATGCCAAGGTGTATTAAAATGCATGAGAGTGGCATGAAAACCTACACTCCGCTGGGAGAGTTTGACTGTTTACTTGTTAAAGTTATGCAATTAAAGGGCTTTGCTGTTTAAAATGCTGTCAAATGTGCACTACAAGACAGGCTGGTAGCTTTTTTACTGCAAAAAATACCTTTTGCATGGAAAAACTTAATTTGGATGATATGAGTGCATTATAAATTAGGTCTTCTGAAAACTAATTACACTTAATATCAATTGTAATTTTGTAAATGGAAATCTTCTAAAATGCAAGGAATTAATAATATGACTTTCTGAAATGGAATAATATTCCGATAATATGACTTTCTTTGATCTTTTACAACCCACTGGTTTTTCGGATTTATGACTTCCGCCGGATTTTGTGACGAAAGCCTTTGATCTGGATTTTTGGTCCATAGATTGTTTAAACAGGTGTTCCAAAAGCCTCGGATCCCTCAACCAATGGAGTGTGACCTTTGACCTATAGGGTCATAAGCGGAGGGAGGAGAAAGGAAGGAAGGGTCATAAATAAATCTCTAATCAACTTGTCAATCACATTTTGACAGAAACCCGCTATGGGTGGTGTGTCAAGATAAAACAATGGGTTGACGCTTCTGCCTCCACCTCAAGAAGAAGGTCCCGGAACTCCCTCAGTCTTTGTTTTTTTATGCTTGAAATCCTTGGGAAGTTTTCAAGCTTTTTATAAATGATTTCTCATCACACGTCACGCCATTTTGACCTCCGCTGCTGCATTATGGGATCTACGCGGCCCTGATGATCTTGCTCTGCTGACTGAGGTCCACGTCTTTCAGCCAGGAAATCCGATTATTCACTTGAAATGGTTATTCACGGTGAGAAAGTTATTATTAATGGAGACAAAAATACCAAAAAATGCCCAATTCCCAAGTCATCAACCAACAATTCAAGAAGACAAACAAGGGGGCGCAACGGGAGCAGTAGCCGGACTTGACAAGGAGCCCAGGCCAGAAACCTAGACAGAAGGAGTCGCAAGGTGCAGAGGGTGATGTTGCTCCGCCATTCCCACCCTCAATAATACTGCAGCGACGAAATAATATGGCGGAAGAGGAGCAACCAATGAAAAAGCAACGACAAAATGGAAAAGCAATGGTATTATATAATATCCCGTGCATTCTCTTGATATTTCCACATCCTTTTTTGGCTCTCCTCTGCTTCCATACAAATAAATATTTGTAATACTACTTTACCGTCTTATATTACAACTTTGTTCTGGTAAAATTAAGACTTTTTCACAATATTACTTTTTAAAATCCTATATTAAAAGAAAGATTTTTTTTATATTGATTATCCCCTTACATGATTTTTGAGCTTTATTCTTGGCATCCTGCAACATTTTGTCGCATTTTTTTTGTCTTCATTCTCAGACATCCTAACGTTATTACTTTTAGAAAGTATTTTTTTAACATTAGTCTGGTAAAAAAAAAAAAAAAAAAAAAAAGCAAGATTAAACGATTTAGTTTTTGCTATTGTCTGTTTTTTTACGCCTTGGAAATGGCACACATTATTATCATTCAGCGTCTAAGTAGAAATGTGCTAAATAAATTTGTGATTCTATCTACCATCGACGAGATTTTCACGCCTGTCAAATAACGGCGATTTTGACACTCCAAAATAAAAGCATGAATGAATCAAATGTTTTTAAATGCTTTTTTTTTCAGAATGGGTACACCCCACTCCACCAGGCCGCCCAGCAGGGGAACACGCACATCATCAACATCCTGTTGCAATATGGCGCCATGCCCAATGCTATCACAGTGGTATGTTCCCACATGGACATGCTATACTGTATATCTAGAGTTTACATATAATGCATAAAGTGAGCTAGTTTTTCTTCTTCTTTCCGTTCTACCAGAACGGAAACACCGCCCTGGGTATCGCTAAAAGGCTCGGCTACATCTCTGTGGTGGACACACTGCGGGTTGTCACAGAGGAGATCGTCACCATGACAACGGTACGCCACAAAATCTAATGTGATAAGATTCATTTTTTACCGGTATGTTTTTTTTGTCCTCCATATCAGACGGTGACAGAAAAACACAAACTGAACGTTCCGGAAACAATGACTGAAGTACTGGACGTCTCAGATGAAGAAGGTACGTTTCTCAGGCTTGCAGTCTGAGTCCTGCCCGCACTGGTCATTAGCTGCAGTGGATCTGAGCATTTAGGACTCCAAAGACAAAGGTCCAAGTTTCTTTTGAGTCCTGGTGTTCCAGGTTTATTGCTTTTGTAGCTGCAAGACCTGGAGCGACATCTGAGACGGGATTAATTTAGTAAGAAGTCCCTTAGGAAAATCCTTTTGGTATCGATGGCTTTGTCAGGGTCAGACATGGGGACTAATTGAGTTCCTGAGCCCAGAGTGTTCTTCCAAAGACAAAGAAACAAGTCTCTCTTAAGCTTTAGTCTTCCCAATCTTTTTTTATGGCTGCAAGACGTGGACTGACATTGGACAAGACCTGACAATGGATTACATTTGTAAAAAGTGCCTAGGGAAACTCCTTGGCTGCCGATGGGTTTGCCATGGGAAGTAATGGTGTCTCTGAACCAGACCGTTGGCATTCCAGATACTTAGATGGGCAAAGTCCAAGTCTTTGTTCCTTGACGTCTGCCAGACCCGTGGCTGAGATGAGTGTTCATCCAAAGGCAAAGGTCCTAATTTATTTTGAGTCCTGGTGTTGGACGAATCGCCTGACATTAGACTCAACTGGTAAACAAGTAAAAAAGGTGAAAGAAAAAGAGTTCCTGAAGAAAACCCTCATGTACCACTGGGTCTCTCTGGGGAACAGAGGAGTCCCTCAACCCGAGTGTTTGACTTTCCAGAGACTTAAGTCTTTGCTTCTGGTCTTGCTTTATGTCTGCAAGTCCTGAATGTTTACCCACTAACCTTAAACGTAGTACGGGACTCTTTTCCCTGAGGGAAATCCTTGGGTATCCATTAGTTCATCCTTGCATTCAAGAACTCTGATTTTTGCTTCCAGTCCCCGAGGAATATCTAAGTTTCTTAAAATTACAATGGTGACTTTTTTCATTTAAAAAATATCCACTCTTTTGTGCAGTCTTAAGTAGTCTTACTTTATTGTCTGAAAATATATTTAGGAGACGACACCATGACGGGGGACGGAGGGGAGTATTTACGAGCCGAGGACCTCAGAGAGCTTGGAGACGATTCTCTCCCGGGACAGTATCTGGATAGCATGAACTACCTCTACTTCAGCCAGGAGGGGGCGCACACCGGCAGGTAAAACAAACTTAGTCAGACTTCGCATTTCAAATTTCTGAAGATTTGGACTGGATTTGTTGACTGGTGATTTCTTTGTTGGTGCTGCAGTTCGTCATTCACGCCCACCCGCAAAAACTACTACCATAAACCCGAAAACACGACGGAAGAGATGCTAAACTGTCAGGTACGGTGTGATTCACGGAAATTTGTGTTATTTGTGTTACTGCTTTTTTTCTTGTAAAAGTATTTTTTGTAATGCTTTGCCTTTCTTTGCGCAAAATGAAGACTATTGATATTTTCAGTTTTCTGGCAAACTTTCCTAATGTAAAACTAAAACTTATTTCTCCGTCAGAAATCTTAAGATTTTATTCTCCCCCTTCATCCTGAAAAAATAAAAAATGCTTTTTGTCTTGTCTTGTACACTACTCTGGTAAAATCAAATCTTTCTCCGTAAAGCTGTGCACTTGAAACTCATCTAGTGCCCTTTTAGACCTGTCAGTATAATCAATAAGTGATTAACCGCACGATAGATAAAAACAAACTGGCTAACTTTGCCGGCTGCAGTAAATTCTAAGTAAGGTCTTCATTCACCCGGGGCCTTCTCCCGGCTGGGCATGCCCGAAACACCTCACCAGGGAGGCGCCCGGGAGGTATCCGGACTAGATGCCCGAGCCACCTCAACTGGCTCCTCTCGATGTGAAGGAGCAGCGGCTCTATTCTGAGCTCCTCCCGGATGGCCGAGGTCCTCACCCTATCTCTTAGGGTGAGTCCAGCCACCCTACGGAGGAAACTCATTTCCGCCGCTTGTATCCGCCATCTCGTTCTTTTGGTCATGACCCATAACTCATGACCATAGGTGAGGGTGGGAACGTAGATCGATCGGTAAACAGAGAGCTTTGCCTTCCTGCTCAGCTCTCTCTTCACCACGGTGGTCCGGTACAGCGACCGCATCATTGCAGACGCTGCACCGATCCGTCTGTCAACCTCAAGCTCCAACCGTCCCTCACTCGAGAACAAGACCCCAAAATACTTGGACTCCTCTACCTGAGGCAAGACCTCACTCCAAACCCGAAGGGAACAGTCCACTTGTTTCCGACTGAGAAACATGGCCTCGGATTTGGAGGTGCTGAGTCTCATCCCAGAAGCTTCACACTCAGTTGCAAACCGCTCCAGTAAACGCTGAAGGTCACAACCTGATGAGGTCATAAGGACCACAGCGTCTGCAAATAGCAGAGACGAGATCCTAAGGTCACCAAGCTGTACTCCCTCAACATCTTGACTGCACCTAGAAATTCTGTCAATGAAGATTATGAACAGAATCGGTAACGAAGGACATTCACAGGAAACAAGCTCGACTTACTGCTGGCAATGCGAACCAGGCTCCTGCTTTGATTGTACAAGGACCGAATGGCACGTAGTACGCCCGTAGTAATCCCGTACTCCCGGAGAACCCCCCACAGGACACCACAGGGGACACGGTTGAATTCCTTTTCCAAGTCTACAAAGCACATGTAGACCGGTTGGGCAAATTCCCACATACCCTCCAGTACCCTTGCAAGGGTTTAGAGCTGGTCCGTTGTTCCGCGACCGGGACGAAAACCAGATTGCAACTCGTGTAACCGAGGTTTGACTAACGGTCGTTGCCTTCTCCCGAGCACCCTGGAGTAGACTTTCCCAGGGAGGCTGAGGAGTGTGATCCCCCTATAGTTGAAACACACCCTCCGGTCACCCCTTTTAAAAACGGGGACCACAATCCCGGTCTGCCAGTCCAGAGATATTGTTCCCGACTTCCATGCAATGTTGAAGAGGCGTGTCAGCCAAGACAGTCCTCCAACATCCAGAGGCTTGAGGAATTCAGGGCGAAACTCGTCCACCCCTGGAGCCTTGCCATTGGGGAGTGTTTTAACTACCCAATTACCTCAGCCACGGTGATTGAACTGTCTACGTATGTGTCCTCACAATCTGCTTCCTCTACGGAAGGTATGTCAGTGGGAATGAGAAGGGCCTCAAAGTATTCCTTGCACCGATCAACTATATCCTCAGTCGAGGTCAGCAAGCTCCCGTCCGCACTGTAAAAGGTGTGAACAGGGGACCGCTTCCCCTTTCTGAGGTGTCGGACAGTTTGTCAGAACCTCTTCGGGGCCGACGAAAGTCGTGCTCCTTTACCTCACCGAACTCCTCCCATACACGGGTTTTTGCCTCGACCACAGCCGAAGCCGCGTGCCGCTTGGCCTGCCAGTACCTGTCAGCTGCTTCGGGAGTCCCGCAAGCCATCCATGCTTGATAGGACTCCTTCTTCAGCTTGACAGCAGCCCTAACCCCCAGTGTCCACCATCGGGTTCGGGTCTTGCCGCCAGGACTGGCACCGACCACCTTGCAGCCACAACTACAACTGGATGCCTCAGCAATGGAGGCACGGAATACGGCCCATTCAGACTCAATATCCCGGTCCTCCCTCAAGATGCAGGCAAAGCTCGGCCGGAGATGAGAGTTGAAGACTCGACGAACGGGAGACTGCCAGACGTTCCCAGCACACCCTCAGTACGTGTTTGGGTCTACCAGGTCTGTCCGGCATCCTTGCCCGCCATCTAATCCAATTCATCACCAGGTGGTGGTCAGTTGACAGCTTTCTTCACCCGCGTGTCTAGAACATGCGGACGCAGGTCTGATGATACGACCACAAAGTCGAAAATAGACCTGCGACTTAGGGTGTCCTGGTGCCAAGTGCACTTATGGACATCCTTATGTTCGAACATGGTGTTTGTTATGGACAAACTGTGGTTCGCACAGAAATCCAGCAACAACACACTACACGGGTTCAGATCAGGGAGGCCGTTCCTTCCAACCACGCCCCTCCAAGTCACACTGTCATTGCCCACATGGGCGTTGAAGTCTCCCAGTAGAACTATGGAGTCACCTGCTGGGGTGCTCTCCAGAAACCCTCTGTTAGACTTCAAAAAGGCTGGGTACTCTGAACTGTCGTTCGGCGCGTACGCACAAACAAAAGTCAGGACCCTTTCCCCAACCCGAAGGCGTAGGGAAATAACCCTCTCGTTTACTGGGGATGACTCCAGCACAGAGACACCAAGCTGGGGGGCTATTAATAAGCCCACCCCAGCTCGCCGCCTCTCCCCTGAAGCACCTTCAGAGTAGAACAAGGTCCAGCCCCTCTCAAGGAATTTGGTTCCAGAGGCCAAACTGTGGGTTTATGTGAGCCCGACTATATCTAGTCGGAATGTCTCCGCCTCTTCCACATGCTCGGGCTCCTTCCCCACCAGAGAAGTGACATTCCATGTCCCAAGAACCAGAGGGCAACCACCCTCGGCCACTGCCCAAATCGCATGGGGCAAGCATAAGGGTCCGGGTTCATTGGGGTGTCTCTGTTTTTATTGGTTTGTTTATTATATTATGTTTAATTTAAAATGTTCCAATCACCATGTGAAATACAATATGGAAATTAAAGTTTGCTTATTATGCCATGTATTATCATGACACTTATGATAAATAAAAATAATGTTGACAATATTATAGTTTATCGGAAATAATTGGTAGGATAAAAAAGCATTATCATGACAAGCCTGTATCCGTAGCAGTCAGCGTGTGTTTCGGTTACGCCAACATTTTCCAATTAGCATAGAATACATTTTGCCGCGTTAATAATACACTTTGTGAGTCCAACTGTCTTCATAATGTATTGTTATCTCAAAACATCCTTTGAGCATCCTGAGAAAATGGCAAGTCGGCTGTCTATGATGTCATCACTGTTTGACTCAAAACATGTTTTATAGTTGGACATGCATTAAACAATTCTAAATGCATACAAATGATAAATGAAAAGGATACATGAACATTTAAGCTGACATTTACCTTAATTGAAACGGGATTTTTGACGTGACTGGTCCCAAACACACCACCTTCCTGTTTTGCCATGAGTTCTTTTTTTAATTCAGTGGTGTTTCTCAACTGAGTAACCCAAAATGTGGCCGGAAAATGGCAGATGATGAAATGATAAAGTCGAATTCAAGAAAAGACCTCATGGCAAAACAGGAAGGTGGTGTCCATGTGGTGCGTCGCTGCCACATTGTGTCTTCGGGAACTGTCACATCTTCAGAGAAGTTTTCTTGAATATATGTATCTATCCCTGTCTTTTGTCATGTATTCATGTCGATGTCAACTTACTTGATGTATGTTCAACTATAATTGTAATCATTTACATTTTTTGCCTTTCTGGAACGGACTCACTGGATGTACATGATTTCTTATGGGAAAAGTAGACTTGGTTAGCATCCGTTTTGGGTAGAGTGATACTGAAATAGATTCATGATGCTAAACAAGGTTTCACTATCTTTTTACTGAGGTGTTTTTAAAGGAACATTTTTTTCATCTTGCAACTTTTGTTCTCCAAAAAAATGTTTTTTGATGGTAACATTTTTATTCTATTGTACTGGAATAGACTTTTTCTCATGCAATTGAATTGACTTGTTTATTTTTCCACATACCCTTGCAACCTTTTTGTAAAAACAAATCTTCAAATGTTACGTTTTTACTTTACGTGATGACTTTTTTCCTGTTTTTTTTCCCCCCACTTTTGACTTTTCCCTGTAAGGAATTGCCGTATTGAGTAATCCATTCATCCGTTTTCTATGCCGCTTATCCTCATTGTATGCTGGACCTATCTTCTCATCATATTTTGACTTCACACCAGTAATAATATAATTTGTAACGTTTTTTTCCAGGATGTGTCTCAGATTATGTCTTTATTTTCTGATATTCGGTCTTTTTTCCCATAAAGATTGCTGCATTTTCGAGGGAAAACGAGACAGATTCGTACCGACTGAGCTGGGGCACAGAGAACTTGGACAATATAGCGTTATCTTCAAGCCCCGCCCACTCCAGGTAGGTCACGTGACTGTGCTGCATACCAACAGTTCACTACTTCCAAAACTGTTTTTGTTTTTTAGCCATTCGTCTCCATGCCACGACCACGCAGACCACAGCAGGTTATTTCTTCCCCCTCCGCCTCGGTTCGATCCTCATTTTGCCATTTTCCGAATGCTGAGTTTCTTCCCTTCCACTTCATTTCAGTTTCCTGGTCAGTTTCATGGTTGACGCGAGGGGCGGGGCTATGTGCGGCTTCCGCCACAACGGCCTACGCATCGTCATCCCTCCAAGGAAGTGCGGCGCCCCCACGCGAGTCACCTGCAGGCTGGTGAAGAGGCACCGGCTGGCCAGCATATCCCCCATCGTCGAGGCGGAGGGTCTGGCTGGCAGGTTTATCGAAGTGGCGCCTCCTGGCGGCCAGCTTCTCGGGTAAGAACACGTGCTTCCTTCCTCTAAAATGACTGATTCCCTGTTTTATTTATAGCATCAGTTTTTCAGGCTACATGTGCTTGACATGCCTACCACATTTTTATAGTTAACTCGGCCGGATTTTTTGGAGTGCAATTTGGCGCTACTTTTTTTTTACGAAACGGTCTAAATGGACCTAAAACAGCCACTCCCCAGCAAAATATCGGCCTCTCTGAGAGCCTGTTTTTTTTGTTGCCGGAATCCATTAATTTTTTATTCAGTTAAATTCGTGGGTTGCAATTAAAGGCACATAGAAGCAGTCAGCAGTGAGAGATTGCACATAAAATTAGACTCGTGTTTAAAATGCAGAATGACTACTTCCAGCAGAACAAACAAGAACGAAAGCAAACAGCTAAAATACTAAACATTCTGAGTACTGGGGACCAGCATAGTGGTACGATGTTTTACACGTGCATGTGGAATTCAGACTTACAGTGGTATGCAAAAGTTTAGGCACCCCTGATAATTGTCAAGATGTTCCTTTATAAATCATTGGTAGTTTGAATCAACAATTTCAGTTAAGTATATCATGTTGCAGACAAACAGTCATATTTGAGAAGTGAAATAAAGTTGTTAGGATTTACAAAAAGTGTGAAATAATTATTCAAACAAAATTAGGCAGATGCATAAATGTGGGCACCCTTGCTGTTTTATTGATTTGAATACCTTTAGCACTAATTATTGGCACACAAAATTGGTTTGGTAAGCTTAATGACCCTTGACCTACATACACAAGTCATGCCAATCCTGAGAAAGGGTATTTAAGGTGGCCAATTACAAGTTGTTCTCCTCTTTGCATCTTCTCTGAAGTGTGGTAACATGGGAACCTCAAAACCAATTTCTAATGACCTGACAAAAAAGATGTTGAACATCATGGCTTGGTGAAGGATACAAAAAGCTAGCTCAGAGATTCCACCTGTCAGCTTAACATATTGAGGTGATGAAAGACCACAATCACAATTCTGGTTAAGGCCCGGAGTGGCAGGCCAAGACAAATCTCAAGCAGAGGTGAAGGATGGTGAGAACAGTCAAACTCAACCCACAAAGCAGCTCCAAAGACCTACAACATGGTCTCGCTGCAGATGGTGTCACTGTGCATCGGTCCACTATTCAGCACACTTTGCACAAGAGGATGCATTATGAGGAAGAAGCCGTTTCTGTGCACATGCCACAAACGGTGTGGCTTGGGGTTTGCTAAACACATTTGGACAAGCCGGCTTCATTTTGGAACAAGGTGCTGTGGACTGATGAAACTAAAATAGTTATTTGGACGTAAAAAGGCGCGGGAAGAACACTGCATTCCAAGACAAACCCAACGCTATCCACAGTAAACTTTGGTGGTGACTCCATCATGCTGTGGGGCTGTGTGGCCAGTACAGGTACTGGTAATCTCGTTCCAATTGAAGGCGGCATGGATTCCAGTCAGTATCAGCAGATTGTTGCCAACAAAGTTCAGGAATCAGTCACAGGGGATGGATACTTCAACAAGACAACAACCCTAAACACTGCTCTAATTCTACCAAGGCATTCGTGCAGAGGAACAAGTACCACATTCTGGGATGGAATCTCAGTCCCCAGACCTGAATATGATTGACAATCTGTGGTGTGATTTAAATCGGGTTGTCCGTGCTGGGAAAGCATCAAAGCTGACTGGTTTGTAGAGAAGAACGCTCAAAGATTCTGTCAACCACCATCCACACCCTTTCTGCAAAAAGAGCATCTACTAAATATTCATGTCATTTTTCTGTTGGGGTGCCCAAATTTATGCACTTGCCTAATTTAGTTTAAATAAGTATTGCACACTTTCTGTAAATCCTAAAAACTTCATTTCACTTCTGAAATATGACTGTGTTTGTCTGCTAAATGTTATCTTCCCCTGAAATTGCTGATCCAAACTACTCATCATTTATAACGGATCATCTTGAAAATGATCAGGGGTGCCCAAACTTTTGCATACCACTTTATATGAATAGGCATTGAGGCATTTATAGTCAGCGTGTCTCCGCCATTAGCCCATATTTTCCCCGACGATAGCTTACGGCATGCGTACAACAATTCACCAAGGTGGAAGTAGAAAGCCTTTCCTTCTTTTACAATATGGCGACATGTTGCATGGCAACAAGCGTCAACTTAAACAATATCGGTCTCTCTTTTTCCAACTCTTCTTTTTTTACTGCCTTCTTGTCTCTTCCAAGAGTGGCAGCAATTTCTCTCCAAGATTTACGAACAATCTGAACAATCTTTATGAGATTGCTCAGATTGTTCGTAAATCACAGCCTCTGCGGTGAGGGTGGAATTGCTGGCCTTAAGTGACTTTTCTCCATCTAAGATACCATCAATATGCATGGCGTTGACGCTCTCACATCTGGTATACAAAGAGTTAAGGTCCTTTGGATGGTGAGAAGCTCTGTCGTCCCAGAAGACCTTGGACTAGATCTTGTGCATCTGGTCATAATGACTCCGGGACGCGTTGAACACTTGAGGAGGTGTTCAGGGCATGTCTGGTCAACAGAAGGTCTTGGGGAAGAACCAGGGCATGTTGGAAAGATCATGTCTCTCAACTGGCCTGGGAACGCTTCTGGAACCCTCGCGAGAAGCTGGACAAAGTATCCTGGGAAGTCTGGGTTTCTCTACTTAGACTTCTTCTCCCACAACCCAATTCTAGAGAAAAAGAAGAAAGAAAGAAAGAAAAAGACGGATGGATGGACTATTTTACCAACTTCTTTTTTCCTCCAAATCAGAGCAAGTACAGAAAATCTTTTTTGTTGAGGTTTTCCTTAAGCTTCTTGGTTATCCAGGGTTTGTTTTTAGGGAAGGCAGTGACAGTTTTGGAGGCGAATGATGCTACCCACACAGAATGTACCTGTTTCAACCCATCAGTTTTTGCTGCTGAATGGGGTTAGGAAATTACTCCAAATTAAAGTCTCAAAACATGTTAAAATGCATTTTTTTCCATGGCTTTACTGCACAAACCATTTTTAGGCCTATTTTTAAAAAGATGTATACAGTATGCTGGAATGAGCAGGATAGTGAGATGAGGCTCTAATTTTGCACCTTTGCTTGCGCCTCGCCAGTGGCCGTGTTTTATGCGCATTTCGCAATTTTGAGTCAGGCGCAGCCTGGCGTAAGTACGCCTCCATCCCTCCTACTGGCACAAGTGGCAAAGAGGGAGTAGAGAAGGCGTGACTGGGTTTAACACAGCTGGGTCAAATCTTCACCAATCAAACGAGCTCCTCTCCTCGACTTTAAACGCGCCGCTGGCGAAGCGCATTGCAAGTTTTGTAGAGTATGGATGAAGACAGTGGAAGACGGTCAAACTTCTCCCAGATGGAAAGTGACCTCGGTCGGGAGGTCCGAGCTCACAGTGGCCAAATATATGGTCACGTGAGCAGACCTCCACGGGCTGATGATGCAAAACCAAATATTCCCGCCCACCCTCCGTGTAGGAAAATGTCTGCCCACACTGCCTCGATTGTTTCTAAAAATTGCATCCACACAAATGCCCTGTCCACACGTAGGCGGCTACCTCATAAAACAAAGGTTTTTTCCACGTTTTTGCGTATTGCCCACACGTGTCCGCAGATATGCAGGACTAAAAATGAAGGTTTTCATAACCTCTGGCCAAAGTGTAGATTTGGTGAAAACTCTGGTTATACGTTTGCGTATGGACACAATAAGTTTAGCTTTTCTAAACGTCACTTCCTGTAAAAACGTATGCTGTGACGTCACACATATGTATATACATCAGAAACAACATGGATGCCCTCATAACTGACGATATTTTCTTGTGTTTGGTTGACTTTGTATTCTAAATCAACGTTTAGAACTAATCCTACCTCCTTGTCATTCCATAAGAATGAGCCGGGCGCCATGTTTTTTGTTTTGAAGAAGGGGCGGGATGACAGAGGATGACTCTGATTGGATAGAATTTTAGTAACTGTTGCCACCTACAAGTTTTAGGTGTACCATGAAAACAACACATATTGTCACAGTCAATGGCGGGACATTGCAGAGAGGCAAAACTTGCGTGCTTAAAGCAAACGGCCTTCAGGGAGAGAATTTTCCATCAAGCTGTTTTTGAAATCATTTTATGGTCACAAATTACGTGCAAAGTGCAAAATGTCAACAGAACACAAACACTTTTCAGGCATGCCACTGTTTTTATTTACAGTATAGTATATTTACTATACTGTAAATAAAAACATGCAAAATGCATGCAGGTGTAAACTGGCGAACTAAAAAGGAGCAAATACATTACGTTGCTACTGTTAAATGTATTGTCTCTCTCTCTCGCTCGCTCTCTCTCTCGTGTCATTCACACAGGAAGCTCCACCTCCCCAGCGCCCCTCCACCTCTCAATGAGGGTGAAAGTTTGGTCAGCAGAATCCTCCAACTTGGTCCACCGGGAACAAATTTCCTGGGGTAGGTGGCATCTGGAGCTGTTAATACATGCAAATACATATAATCCTGTCTGTCATTTATCTCTCTGTTAATTAAATACTGTAAAAATGGGCATATTGCACTAAGCTTGGTGATTTAATCAGGATTAGTTCATTTAAAAACTGTAATTAATCTGAAATATCTGAAATGTTGAATCATTTGACAGCCCTTATACATATATATATGTATATATATATATATATATATATATATATATATATATATACACATATACATATACATATACAGTATACACACACACACACGTATATACTTACTGTGGTATGAAAAAATGTAAGCACCCCTGATAATTTTTTAAGGATTTTCCTTCATAAATGATGAGTAGGTTTTTTTGGCCCTTAGTAGTGGTAGTTTTATTTGGGCGCCCTTGTTGTTTCATTGATTTGAAAAACTTTGTTTGGTAAGCTCATTGACCCTTGACCTACAGACACAGGTCATGGCAGTCACGAGAAAGGGTATTTAAGGTGGCCAACTGCAAGTTGTCCTCCTCTTTGTATCTTCGCCAAAGTCAAGGCAACATGGAAGCCTCAAAACAACTGTCAAATTACCTGAAAACAGAGATTGTTCCTACATCATGGTTTGGGGAAGGATACAAAAAGCTAGCTCAGAAATTACAGCTGTCAAGTTCCACTGTGAGGAACATAGTGAGGTGATGAAAGACCACAATCACAGTTCTGGTTAAGGCCCAGAGTGGCAGGCCGAGAAAAATCTCAAGCAGAGGCAAAGAATGGTGAGAACAGTCAAATTCAACCCACAGAGCAGCTCCGAAGACCTACAACATGATCTCGCTGCAGATGGTGTTACTGTGCATCGGTCCACTATTCAGCACACTTTGCAGGAGTGTGCATTAGAGGAGGAAGAGAAGAGGAGAAGAGAAGAGCATGCATTATGAGGAAGAAGCCGTTTCTGTGCACATGCCACAAACGGAGTGGCTTGGGGTTTGCTAAACACATTTGGACAAGCCGGCTTCATTTCGGAACAAGGTGCTGTGGACTGATGAAACTAAAATAGTTATTTGGACGTAAGAAGGGGCGGGGCGTGGTGGATGAAGAACACAGCATTCCAAGACAAACCCAACGCTATCCACAGTAAAACGTGGTGGTGACTCCATCATGCTGTGGGGCTGTGTGGCCAGTACAGGTACTGGTAATCTCGTTCCAATTGAAGGCGGCATGGATTCCAGTCAGTATCAGCAGATTGTTGCCAACCAAGTTCAGGAATCAGTGACAGGGGATGGATACTTCAACAAGACAACAACCCTAAACACTGCTCTAGTTCTACCAAGGCATTCATGAAGAGGAACAAGTACCACATTCTGGGATGGAATCTCAGTCCCCAGACCTGAATATTATTGACAATCTGTGGTGTGATTTAAATCGGGCTGTCCGTGCTGGGAAAGCATCAAAGCTGACTGGTTTGTAGAGAAGAACTCTCAAAGATTCTGTCAACCACCATCCACACCCTCGTTGGAAGCGTTTAGTTCTCTTTGCAAAAGGAGCATCTACTAAATATTCATGTCAGTTTTCTGTTGGGGTGCCCAAATTTATGCACCTTCCTAATTTAGTTTAAATAATTAAGTCACACTTTCTGTAAATCCTAAACACTTCATTTCACTTCTCAAAAATGTATATATCTTTCCCTGAAGATGCTGATCCAAACTAGTCATCATTTATAACGGAACATCTTGAAAATGATCAGGGGTGCCCCAACTTTTGCATACCACTTTATATAAAGTTCATATATACACAGACACGCTGTAAAATATATGTTTTATATGTATGTAAGTTTTTAAGTATTTTTAAGTGCAAAAAAAATATCTCAAAGAAGAGATTTTTGTTTGGTGGTGGGTGGGGCTGCGGTATATTATTTTTTCCCCAAAAAAGTCCTATATTTTCTCCGAAAAAAAGTAAAATCTATGAAAATAGGTCAAAAATAGTCCTGGAAAACGTGGTATGTTATGAAAGGGGAATAAGTAAAATAGTTGACTTTATTATACATAATATTTTCCACCACTTAGGATACATTGTTGTACTGTATTTCATTCTTTATTTAGGATTTCTATTTTGGACGTTGTGCTTGTATGTGAACAAACAGTTTCAATGCTCGATGTCACAAACATATGATCTTCATATTTGGTAACTAAAAAGTTTCTCCTGCTCTTCCAGTCCCGTAATCGTGGAGGTCCCGCACTTTGCTTCCATGCGAGGGGGTGAACGAGAACTTGTCATCTTGAGGAGCGAGACAGGGGACAGCTGGAAGGAACACCACTGTGAACACACCCAGGAGGAACTCAACCAGATCCTGAACAGCATGGACGGAGGTCAGTCGATCGGTTTTTTTCTTAACGCAGAAGACTATGTGGTGCTACAGCTGATGTCCCAACAGAGCTGGACTCTCCGGAAGAGCTCCAAAAGAAGCGTATTTGCCGCATCATCACCAGAGATCTCCCACAGTACTTCGCTGTGGTGTCGCGTATCCGGCAAGACGGTATTCTCATTGGTCCAGAAGGAGGCGTCCTCAGCAGCACCGTGGTGCCCCAAGTGCAAGCAGTTTTTCCTGAGGGGGCCCTAACCAAAAGGATCAGGGTCGGCCTACAGGTAGAGTTTCTGTTCCTTATGCGGATGTTTTAATATGTGTATGATATTGTGAAATGTATTTTAGCGAGGAAAGAAAGTCATATTTTGTGAGGAACAAAAGTGTGATACTTTTGGAAAAAAATAATAAAAAAACAAGCGGAAAAAAACTTTAAAATATTTTGTGTATTACAATATATTATTATATTGTAGAAAAAAGGGATTTCTTTTAATAATTGAACATATTATATATTTATCCATCCATCTATCCATTCTCTTCCGCTTATCCGAGGTCGGGTCGCGGGGGCAGCAGCCTAAGCAGGGAAGCCCAGACGTCCCTCTCCTCGGCCACTTCGTCCAGCTCTTCCCAGCGGATGCCGAGGCGTTCCCAGGCCAGTTGAGAGACACAGTCTCTCCAACGTGTCCTGGGTCTTCCCCGAGGCCTCCTACCGGTTGGACGTGCCCTGAACACCTCCCCAGGAAGGCGTTCGGGAGGCATCCTAACCAGATGCCCGAGCCACCTCATCTGACTCCTCTCAATGCGGAGGAGCAGCGGTTCTAATCCGTGTCTCTCCCGGATGACAGTGCTTCTCACCCTATCTCTAAGGGAGAGCCCAGCCACCCTGCGGAGAAAACTCATTTCAGCCGCTTGTACCCGCCATCTTGTTCTTTCGGTCACTACCCAAAGCTCATGACCATAGGTGAGGGTAGGAACGTAGATCGACCGGTAAATCGAGAGCTTTCCCTTTTGGCTCAGCTCTTTCTTCACCACGACAGACCGGTGCAGAGTCCGCAGCACTGCAGACGCTGCACCAATCCGCCTGTCCATCTCGCGTTCCATCCTTCATCGCTCGTGAACAAGACCCCAAGGTACTTAAACTCCTCCACTTGGGGCAGGACCTCATCCCTGACCCGGAGATGGCACTCCACCCTTTCCCGGGCAAGAACCATGGACTCGGACTTGGAGGTGCTGATTCTCATCCCAGCCGCTTCACACTCAGCTGCGAACTGATCCAGTGAGAGTTGGAGGTCACTGCTTGATGAAGCCAACAGGACCACATCATCTGCAAAAAGCAGAGACTGAATCCTGCGGCCACCAAACTGAAACCCCTGAACGCCCTGGCTGGGCCTAGAAATTCTGTCCATGAAAGTAGTGAACAGAATCGGTGACAAAGGGCAGCCCTGGTGGAGTACAACCCTCACTGGAAACGGGTCCGACTTATTGCCGGCAATGCGAACCAAACTCTGACACCGGTCATACAGGGAACGAACCTGGATTAGTCGGTCCGGTACCCCATATTCCCGCAGCACTCCCCACAGTATTCCCAGAGGAACACGGTTGAATGCCTTCTTCAAGTCAACAAAACACATGTAGACTGTTTGGGCAAACTCCCATGCACCCTCAAGGACCCTGCCAAGAGTATAGAGCTGGTTCACAGTTCCACGACCAGGACGAAATCCACACTGCTCCTCCTGAATCCGAGATTCGACTATCCAGCGAATCCTCCTCTCCAGAACCCCTGAATAGACCTTACCGGGAAGGCTGAGGAGTGTGATCCCACAATAGTTACAACACGCCCTCCGGTCCCCTTTCTTGAAAAACCGGACCACCACCCCGGTCGGCCAGTCCAGGGGCACCGACCCCGACGTCCACGCAATGCTGCAGAGTCGTGTCAACCAAGACACGCCCACAGCATCCAGGGCCTTAAGGAACTCCCGGCAGATCTCATCCACCCCCGGGGCCTTGCCACCAAGGAGCTTTTTGACCACCTCGGTGACCTCAGCCCCAGAGATAGGCGAACCCGACTCAGAGTCCCCCTTGCACTGCTTTCATGTCGGAAGGCGTGTCTGTGTGATTGAGGAGGTCTTGAAAGTATTCCCTCCACCATCCACAACATCTCGAGTCGAGTTCTGCAGCACACCGTCTCCACCATACACGGTGTTGACTGTGCACTACTTTCCCCCCACCGGAGACGACGGATGGTGGTCCAGAATATCTTTGAAGCCATCCGGAAGTCGTTTTACATGGCCTCTCCGAACTCCTCCCAAGTCCGGGTTTTCGCCTTAGCGACCGCCAGAGCTGCAGACAGCTTGGCCTTCCGGTACCTGTCAGCTTCCTCCAGAGTCCCATGGGCCAGGACGGCCTGATAGGACTCTTTCTTCAGCTTGACGGCATCCCTCACCACTGTTGTCCACCCACAGGTTCTGGGTTTACCGCCACGACAGGCACCGACCACCTTATGGCCACAGCTCCGATCGACCAGATCGACAATGGAGGCACGGAACATCGCCCACTCAGATTCAATGTCCGCTGCCTCCCTTGGAACATGGTCAAAGCTCTCCCGTAGGTGGGAGTTGAAACTCCTTTTGACAGGGGACTCTGCCAGTTGTTCCCAGCAGACCCTCACAATGCGTTTGGGTCTGCCAGGTCTGACTGGCATCGTCCCTCACCATCGGAACCAACTCACCACCAGGTGGTGATCAGTTGACAGCTCCGCCCCTCTCTTCACCCGAGTGTCCAAAACATGTGGCCACAAGTCCGACAACACAACCACAAAGTCAATCATCGAACTGCGGCCCAGGGTGTCCTGGTGCCAAGTGCACATGTGGACACCCTTATGCTTGAACATGGTGTTCGTTATAGACAATCCGTGACAAGCACAGAAGTCCAATAACAAGACACCGCTCGGGTTAAGATCAGGGGGGCCGTTCCTCCCAATCACACCTCTCCAGGTCTCAGTGTCGCTGCCAACATGAGCGTTGAAGTCACCCAGCAGAACAAGGGAATCCACCGAGGGAGCACTCTCTAGTACTTCCTCTAAGGACTCTAAAAAGGGTGGGTATTCTGAACTGCTGTTTGGTGCATAAGCACAAACAACAGTCAGGACCCATCCCCCCACCCGAAGGCGTAGGGAAACTACCCTCTCGTTTACTGGGTTAAACTCCAACGTGCAGGCTAGGAGCCTGGGGGCAACAAGAATTGCCACCCCTGCCCGTTGCCTCTCATTGCTGGCAACACCAGAGTGGAATGAAGTCCAGCCCCTCTCGAGAGGACTGGTTCCAGAGCCCTTGCTGTGCGTTGAGGTGAGTCCGACTATATCTAGCCGGAATTTCTCCACCTCACGCACCAGCTCAGGTTCCTTTTCCGCCAGAGAAGTGACATTCCTTATATATTTATTAAAGTCTTAAATTTTGTGCATGTCTATTGAAAAATGTCTGAAATTTCAGATACATTTTTGTTAGTGTTTTTTAAAGATACTACTCTGATATTTTGGAGAAAATAAAAAAATATTTATTTTTATCTACAATTCTGTTTTTTTGTGTGCAAAAAGGCCCAGTCTGTCAGAGTGGACATCGTCCAGAGGACCCTCGGGAACAAGTCCAGCTTCAGCCCCATTGTTACTCTGGAACCTCGTCGGCGGAAGTTCCACAAACCCATCACGGTGACCATGCCGGTTCCAAAAGGATACTCCGAGCCGGCAGGTCTCCAGCACAGTTTTGGACGAGACACGGCAACCTTGCGCCTTCTATGTAGCATCACAGGTAGCTAGTAGTAATGTCAGCTAATGGAGTTCCATTTGCTTCCCAGTGCGCTGGGAATGACGTCGCAGCCGACATAGCAGCGTTCCGGTTACAAAGTCGGAATACAAGATGGCCACCTCCACAAACTCTATTCTGGCGCTTAAATAAACCGGTCACAAACACAAGAATACAAACATGCCTGGCACCAATCTACCCGGCAACCTAGCTTTGTTAGCATAGCCCGTGCTGTTGTTTGCACATGCCACATGAAAAAAGTTCATTTCCAGTACAGCATCATTACCATTACCATATACAGTAGTGTTCAAAGTAATAGCGGTGCAATGTGACTAAGCAGATGAAGTACTATTATTAGTATATTTTTATTCTACATGGCAAACAAGTTACCAGCAGGTGCAGTAGATGCTCAGAAAACAAACAAGACCCAGCATTCATGATATGCACGCTCGGGAGGCTGTGCAATTGGCCAATTAGGTGAAAGGGGTGCGGCAGTATGGCATTCAATCAGTGATCAATGTGATGAAAAATCAGATGTGAATCAGGTGGCCCCTATTTGAGGATAAAAGCAGCACTTGTTAAATATAATTTCTCTTTGAAAGCCTGAGGAAAATGGCTCCTTCAAGACATTGTTCAGAAGAAAAGGGTACTTTGAGTACAAAGTTGATTAAAACTCATGAAGAAGTGCAAAAAATGTGTGGCTGTTCAGCTGAGAAAATTTTCAAGGTCATAAAATGGCGAGCAAAACCAGAGTCACGTGGCAGAAAACGGAAGACAAGTATCAGAATGGATAACCAGAATGGGAAAGGTTCAGCCAACGATCAGCTCCAGGATGATCAAAAACAGTTTGGGGTTACCTGTAAATACTGTTACAGTACATTCCATTCCATTTTATTCCACTTATCCGGGTGCCCAATCCCCAAACCTTCATCCAATGGAGAACTTTTGGGGTGACATGAAAATGCTGTTTGCGAAGCAAAAGCAAGAAAGGTTGATGAATTGTGGAATGTTGTTAAAGAATGTTGAAGGGGAATAACAGCTGAGTTGGTAGAGTCCATGCCACACAGATGTGAAATATTGCTTTAGTCATTCACAGGATTGACAAATCCTACAAACAAAAAATCGTTTGGAGTTTGTAAAGTCAACGGCAGACACTGCTATTTTTTTTAACACACCCCTTTCAACTAATTGGCCAATTGCACAGCCTTAAGAGCGTGCATATCATGAATGCCGCTCTTGTTTGTTTTTGTTTTCTGAGAATCTACTGCACCTACTGGTAACTTGTTTGCCATGTAGCAATAAAAATATACTAATAACAATACTTCATCTGCTTAGTCACATTGCACAGCTGGAAAGGACAAAACAGGACAATTAAACACCAAAATGGAAATAACAAAGACAATACAAAAATAGCTAAGACTAAATTGAATTAGAATATGACTAAGTCTGTATATTTTTGTAATATTATTTCTTTTTACATTTCCTTTTAATTTTGGCACTTCTGTGATTCCATACTTGACAGCTTTTGTCTTGATGTTAAACATTGGGAACCAAAGGCAGTCAGTTTGCTCTAACGTCTTTAATACCTGGGATAGATAAGTGAATGAGATTGAACTTCAAGTTTAAGTAATATTTTATAGAATTAATCTTGATTTTAGGCTTGTTTTTTTATATTTCAAAATGTTAAAATATTCCTAAAGCTAGCTATTGATAGCTTACAGTGCAATTGGTCGGGGACTGTTAGCTTCAGGATGCTAAAAGTATAGATGGCTATGGACAGCTAACAAAACAGCTAGCTACTGATAACTAATCTTACTGCTAGCTAAAAGTATAGCTGGCTACTGATATCAGATATATATATCTATATATATAGAGATTATAGATATATATCTATATCTATATAGATATATATAGAGATATAACTATATCTCTATATATATATCTATATAGATAGCTAACACTTCCGCTAGCAGTACAGAAAGCAACTGCATGAAGGTTCTACGCTCCCTGGGTGAGACCCCCCTGCAGATGTTTTTCTTTTTTGTTCACGATGACCTTTATGTGACACGAATAAATGCCCCCTGGGTTGCCCGTGCCTAAAAGCGCCTCTGATGCTATTGGGTCTTTTTTGTTTTTTTAGGCGGAACAACACCAGCCCAGTGGGAGGATATCACTGGAACCACCCCGCTAACTTTTCTCAACGACCGCGTGTCCTTCACCACCAATGTCTCAGCCAGGTACCATGACTCCTCACCACCGGGTATTTTAAGACACACCTGACCTCATCATCCCGCAGGTTCTGGCTCGTTGATTGTCGGCAAGCGCAGGAGTCGGTTAGTTTCTCCTCGCAAGTGTACCGCGAGATCATCTGCGTGCCTTACATGGCCAAGTTCCTGGTCTTTGCCAAAATGCACGACCCCATCGAGGCTCGCCTGCGCTGCTTCTGCATGACGGACGACAAAGTGGACAAGACGCTGGAGCAGCAGAACTTCACCCAGGTGGCCCGCAGTCGCGACGTGGAGGTGAGGAATATCAGCATTAGCAAGTCTTGTGAACGTGACGTTGCTGCCACCCGGTGACCGGTGTAGAATACTACATTTCATTGTCTTTGAATGCGTCTTCTCAAAGCCTCATTATTTTAGTTCACGTCGTCATTTTTATGCTTCAAAATGCTGAATATGCAATTTGATTTAATATGCGTATTCCTTGAGCAGCATCTTTTATTACTTAATTTGGGAAAAAACATGATAGAGTGAAGCTACCAAATTCTGGATGAATACTTTTGGGGGGAAAACAAACGTTCATTTTTTGAGGAAAATGTAGCATAAAGTGAAGGAAAAAATGATGTCATGAGTAAAACTATTTGATATAAGTGTATTTTTTTTATTCAAGATAAAATGCTATAACTTTCATTTGCTGGAAAAATGGTATTTTGCAAGCTAAAGAGTACTATATTTTGGGGAATGACGTTTCAGAACATTTCAGAAAAATTTTCAATATTTATAGTTTATTTAGAATTGTAAATGTACTTTTTTTTCAGGCTAAGATCAGGTTTATGTTTGAGAACAAAGTTTTGTACTTCTCAGAAAAACGGCAAGATATATTGAAAAATATATACAGTTTATATTTTTATACTGCGTAGGTTTTTTTTTTTTCAGAGAAAAAACTGATATGTCAAAAGTATATTTCTGAAAATGTGAATATTTTGAGGAAAATAAGTTTAATGTATTCCATTCCATTTTATTTTCTTCCGCTTATCTGAGTCCGGGTCGCGGGGGCAGCAGTCTCAGTAGGGAAGTCCAGACTTCCCGGTCTCCGGCGACCTCTGAACTCCTCAACCTGAGGCAAGACCTCACTCCAAACCCGGAAGGTACAGTCCACCCGTTTCCGACTCAGAACCATGGCCTCGGAGGTGCTGAGTCTCATTCTAGAAGCTTCACACTCAGCTGCAAACCGCTCCGGTAAACGCATAAGGACCACATTGTCTGCAAATAGCAGAGACGAGATCCTAAGGTCACCAAGCTGGACTCCCTCAACGCCTTGACTGCGCCTAAGAATTCTGTCCATGAAGATTATGAACAGAATTGGTGACAAAGGGCAGCCTTGGCGGAGGCCAACGAAAAATAGACTCGACTTACTGCTGCCAATGCCAACCAGGCTCCTGCTTCGATTGTACAAGGACCGAATGGCACGTGGTAGCAGACCACCCATCCCCTACTCCTGGAGCACCCCTCACCGGACACCACGAGGAATACAGTCGAATGCCTTTTCTAAGTCTACAAAGCACATGTAGACCAGTTGGGCAAACTCCCACATACCCTCGAGTACCCTTGCAAGGGTGTAGAGCTGGTCCAGTGTTCCACAAAGTCGATCATAGACCTGCGAGCTAGGGTGTCCTGGTGCCAAGTGCACTTATGGACATCCTTATGTTCGAACATGGTGTTTGTTATGGACAAACTGTGATTTGCACAGAAGTCCAGCAACAACACACCACGCGGGTTCAGGTCCGGGAGGCTGTTCCTCCCAACCACGCCCCTCCAAGTCACACTGTCATTGCCCACATGAGCATTGAAGTCTCCCAGTAGAACTATGGAGTCACGAGCTGGGGTGTTCTCCAGTACTCCTCTGATAGACTCCAAGAAGGCTGGGTACTCTGAACTGCCGTTCGGCGCGTACGTACAATCCACAGTCAGCACCCGTTCCCCAGACTGAAGACGTAGGGAAATAACCCTCTCATTCACCGAGGATGACTCCAGCACAGAGGCACCAAGCCGGGGGGCCATTAATAAGCCCACACCAGGTCGCCGCCTCTCCCCTGTGGCAACTCCAGAGTAGAACAAGGTCCAGCCCCTCTCAAGGAATTTGGTTCCAGAGCCCAAACTGTGGGTTGAGGTGAAATCTATCTCCATCTATCTTCCACAAGCTGGGGCTCCTTCCCCACCAGAGAAGTGAAATTCCATGTCCCAAGAACCAGATTTGGTTCGCCGAAGACCAGGTCGCCCGGACACCCGCCCTTGGCCACTGCCCAAATGGCATGGCACCGGGCCCTTATGCTTGCCCCTGCAGGTGGTGGGTCTGCAGGGGGGAGTTTAATGTTTGTGTAATAATAATATAAGCGGTATCATTTATTAGCATTAATTTATTTTGGAGAATTTTGTGTCATGACAAAAGAATGCTTATGTTATTATTTTTTGTTTTAATAGAAAGACAATTCTTTCAAGGGAAAAGTAGTATTTTGATTCAAGCTAAAAAGTGGTATATTTTGACAATAGTGTCGTAGGAAAGAGGTCGATATTTGTCATGGTGACTGTATGATGTTGTTTTCAAGCGAAACATGCGTATTTTGTAGAACAAAGTATTATGGAGACATTATATTATGATGATAAAGTCGATTAGTGATTCGTACCTTTACACTGTATGACCTTTTGTCCTTTTTTCTAGATAATCACATCTCCCCTTCTGTATGATTTTGTCTGAAGGTTCTAGAAGGAAAACCCATTTACGCAGACTGTTACGGAAACCTGGTTCCTCTCGCCAAAAGTGGCCAGCATCACGTTTTCAGGTTTTTCGCCTTCAAGGAGAACCAACTAACACTATTCATCAAAGTAAGCAAAGTCTTCGCTTGACGCTGACGCGGATGTAAATCGCTAATGCGATGCTAGTTGGCAGCATTGCTGGTGTTTTTTTTTGTTTTTGCAGATCAGAGACGACACTCAGGAGCTTTGTGGACGCTTGTGTTTTATGAAGGAACCTCGTACTTACCGCCCGCACGGACAAAACGCCGTGTGCAACCTCAACATTACGCTGCCATCATATCGTAAGGTGAGGAAATTGCTTATATTCTCCCAGCAGGAAATTTGTTTTTAAAAAATGCCACGAAATAAGTACAGAATTCTGCTATTCTATCAATACAATTGCCATGAAGTCAATAAAAATGCTGTACAAAAACATCACATTTATCTACGCTGCTGTCCTATGAGGCGGGGTACACCCTGGACTGGTCGCCAGCCAATCACAGAGCACTTATAGACAATCAATCATTCACACTTTAATGGACAATTTAGAGCTAACATGCATGTTTTTGGAATGTGGGAGGAAAGCGGAGTACCCGGAGAAAACCCACACACGCACGGGGAGAACATGCAAACTCCACACAGAGACGCCCAACGGAGATTCAAACCCTGAACCACATGACTGTGAGGCCAACGTGCTACCCATTCATCCACCATACAGCTAAATGAAATAAATGCTGTCAAAATCCAATTTATTCTGTCAATACAACTCCCTCTCAAAGTCTTATCACATGCATTTTAAAACGCTATAAAACAAATGAAAATATGATATTTATGTCTTTAAATAAATACAATACATTCAATATATTAAATAAATTGGGATGACATATAACAGCTCAAAATGAATGGCAGAAATTCACAAATCTGCTGTCAAATGAAAAACAGACATTATGTTGACGTTTTGTGTCCTTTTTCATGTCTCGTAATTTTGATATTTAATTTCAGGATTTGCTGAACTTTTTGTTTTTGCTCTTCTTCATGCTTCTTGCTCGGAAAAAAAGGAGTCGGATTCTGATCAAGACGACGAGGTACAGACAGACACTGAATACAAACTCTACAGAAATGTTTCCATTTTTTACTTACTGATCCTTTTTCTGTGTTTGCTTTCCAGGCCAACACGGCGCTAGAAAAATGTAAGCCATCTTTTGATTTTACGACCACCGTCTTATTTGCATGCCCATCACCACCCTCTTCTCTTTCTGTCTTCACCTTGTTCATTTAGGAGCAAAAAGCTTATTGTGAAGAAAGCAAGCTTGTATATCTCGAGCAAAAATCTTTTATTTTGAAAAAGCACCATTTTTTTTAAATAAGAAAAAGTCTTATTTTCACACCACTTTTTTCTCCACGATACGATGTGAAATGAAAAAGAATCATGTTTCTTGAGAAAATAGGTTTTTTTGCTAAGCTAAACTTTTTTTTTCCACAAAAGGAGAATAAAGTTTTAAGAAAATGTATATGAAGTCGAGAAAAATGTATGCTGCTATGAAAAATACAGGAACTTTTTTAAAAGTAGATTTATTGTGAAAAACCCTATATGCTATATACATTAAGATCATATTATATCATATTAGAATAAAGTTGCATTTTTTATTTTGAAGTCAAGTTCTCGCAAGAGACCAAAATACCTTGAAAGAAAAAGTTGTGTATTTGGGGGGTAAAGTTATGGTTTTTCATTACAGAAATGGGGCTTTAAAAACATTTTTGGGGCTGTCACTGGCAAAGGATTTTCATAGTCGAATCTGACTAGTTTGATTTTGTCCGCTAATGGAGATCCCTAAAACCAAACAGAACTCATTTGTGACTTTTGCCGCCTGGAAGGAAAAGGCTAAACTCTGAGATAAACAAATCTCTTGATGAGGACTTTATTCCTGTAATATTTTGACTTTATTCTCCTAATATTACAACCTTTTCTGCAGCCTAAATATCAAAAAATGACAACTTTCTTTGATTTTTTTTCTGCTAATATTTTGACTTTTGTAAAATGACTGCGGATTTTTTCCATTTTTGCCATTTCCTTGAAGTTTTTTTTGTGAAATTGTATTTTTAGAATGTGGGCCAGGCCAATAAATAAATAATTAATCACTGGGGCCGCACTTTGAACAGCCCTGCTGTAAAGCAAGACATGTTCCAGGTGTTTCTGGAAAAAAAAACATTGAAGTCTGCATAAATGTTATGGGGTTTAGAAAGGTCTGAGAGCCCCGTCTGGCTCCCGAGCCGTCACTTCCCTACCCCTGCTCCAAAAGGATGTTTCACGTGATATCTAAGAAGCTGCCAGCACAACTTGCAACTTCTCCAGTCATTTCCAACCTTTTGAAAATACTTCAGCCATCAAGAAGCGCACCAATGTGGACAAAGTTAGCGCTCACCATTGGATGGTGCCACTGAAGCGGGTGGTTTTATTCATGGGTCACGTGGTTTACAATTCTTCCTTAGCACAATTGAGGTTGTTTCTGTATCGAAATAGGCTACTTGTAAGACAAACGAAGGCTTTTCATGGACGAATGTATGCTTAGGAGCAGCCGTGGCCGCCACCCAGTCTTGATCACATTAAATCGGACTCCTAGTCGCCTCTTCTAAAGAGATTTTTTTTTAGTATTTAAACACTCAGCACAAATATGAACCCTTTTGTTTTTGCTTCCAATTTTCATGAGCTGAATTCAAAGGTCCTAATGTATACAAAAATGTATACTTTCAGTTGCCGGTTTCACGTGTACAGGCAAAACCAAGGTCAGAACACAACAACACAACTCCAAGGTCCTTCTATTCACCAAAAAGCTGTCCGGGCAACTCTGTACATTTTTTTCAGCAGTTTTGGCACGTGTGACTTCACAATCATTTCATCAGATTTCGTAAATAAAGTTGTAAATATACAACAGAAGAATGACTTTTATTCTTGTAAAAATACAGCTTTTGTTCTCGTGAAATTAAATTTTTTTTTTAGTTAACATTTTTAAGCGGTATAATAAATGAATGAATGAATGAATCTTGTAGAATTAACATTTTTTTGCCCATAAAAATTTATTTTTTAATCTTGTAAAATTGGGACCTTTTCTCATAAAATAATTATTTTTAATCTAGTAAAATTAGGACTTTTTTCCTTGTAAATTTGCAATTTTTAATCTTGTAAAATGAAAAAATGTTTCTTGTAAAATGACGTTTTTTTTAATCTTGTAAAATTGCGATTTTTATTCTCATAAAATTATGACTCTTTTCCCCATAAAATAATGACTTTTAGTATTGTAAAAATGTGGCTTTTTTGACATAAAATTAAGATTTTTAATCTTGTGAAATTACAACTTTTGTGTTTTATAAAAATACAATTTTTGAACTTGTAAAATTGGGACGTGTCTGATAAAATAATTATTTTTAATCTAGTAAAATTAGGACTTTTTTCCTTGTAAATTTGCGATTTTTAATCCTGTAAAATGACAATTTTTTTCTTGTAAAATAAGGTTTTTTTAATCTTGTAAAATTGCGATTTTTATTCTCATAAAATTACGACTCTTTTCCCCATAAAATAATGACTTTTAGTATTGTAAAAATGTGGCTTTTTTCACGTAAAATTACGATTTTTAATCTTGTGAAATTACGGCTTTTGTGTCTCATAAAAATTAAAATTTTAATCTTGAAAATTGGGACTTTTTGTCATAAAATAATTATTTTTAATCTATTAAAATTAGGACTTTTTTTCCTCGTAAATTTGCGATTTTTAATCTTTTAAAACAAGGACTTTTTTCACATAAAATAATGACTTTTAATCTTGGTCTCTTCCTCGCTCTGCTCAAACGGGCGCTGATGTCATTTGCTCTCTCTTTCGATTGTCCTCTAAGTGTGGGGCTTCCGGAGGCTCATGTTCTCCTTACAACTCCCAGTTGGAATCTCGTCCGCCTCCACGTCATCAATGGGCACCGCCACCTCAATGTACTTTTCCGATTCCGATGTTTCGGCACCAGAGATGTGGGAAGTTTGTTTGATTACGAAATAAAAAGCCACTCTAAAATGTGCCCCTGGATGCCTCCTCATACAACCTGGACATTTTGAAGTGGCCTTTTATGTACATACTGTGAAAAAAAACTTTCCATCTTTGAGGGCAGCTCGTGAAAAATGGCAGCAAAAACAAGTCTGTATAGGAAAGAGCATCTTATGAGATTAAAGCTGTGTGTTTTCTGGACCGACCAAAATGTTTCTCTCTTTGCCAGATTAACGTCAGTTTTTATTTCTGTCTTTCCAACAAAAAAGTAGCATCATTAACTGTTTTTAAGAGACTTTCAGAGATTTTATAAACTTATTTATATTGCAGATTTCAAAAAAACATTTTTTATCATCTTGATTTTGTTTTGGTAGTTCTTTCATTTGTTAAGTATTTGTTGTTTGGGTGTACATTCTCACTATTGCCCTGACCACACTCTCAAATATCTCTCCTTTTTATTTGAAATTTCTATATTATTTTTACTCCTTACTTGTTCTTCCGGGAAGACAAAACTGTGGCGGAGACATCGGCTCTCCGGCAAGCCAAGCTGAATCGAGAACCGGACCTCCTATCTGATGTGTCGGAGATGAAACGGGATTTGATGAAAATGTCAGCCATTTTGACATCCTCAGAGAAATCTTTGGAAGGAGGGTCTGCTCCTGAGAAGGAGAGGATGGGTGATGTTCCGAGGGGGGAACCGTTACAAATAACCGAGAAGGATTTGGAGAAAGTCAAAGAGGACCTTGAGAAAGTTAATAAAATACTCCGGAGTGGAACGTGTGACAAGGTAGGGCCTAAAGAGCATAAAGAATACATTCTGGATACACCAAAAAAACAGAGCAACATCCACGAGGGATCCATTAAATCAACCACTCAAACCAAAGTCCCAAAGCCTCTACGGGGACCAATCAAGTCTCCGCTGATTGAAGAAACCCCCATTGGGTCCATAAAGGACAAAGTTAAAGCCTTGCAAAAAAAAGTGGAGGCGGAGCAAAATGGAAAAAGTGTCGGCAGCAGAGTTAAACCCTTTCCATCTTCTCCAAAAGTCAAAGAAACCCTCAAGTCTGGAACAGGTCCTCCAAAAACACCTGATGCAGCACAGGAGACCGTCTCGGTTAAAGAGCTGATGCAAGTCTTTCAGAAAGCCCATGGAGCCCCGAAGACTGAGTTGAATAAGCCCCAAACAAAAATGGAGGACAACAGAATCAAAAAGGCTGAAAAACAAAACTCTCAAGAACCCTCTCTGGATTCAAAACCCAAAGCAAGAGACTTTGGGAATGGTGGTGATGATGATGAGTCAGACAAAGTTGCAGACTCACAGAGTTCCGGAACGCCTCACCTGAGTTTTGAGGACAGCTGCAAACATGAAGGTCTGGCCACTCCTGGCACAAGTCCTGAAAGTCTGTCTCTTTCTCCCAAAACCGAACAAACCTCAAAGCAAGAAAAAACTGCATTATCTGGTGACCAACTGTCACCTGAACCAACCCTCCTCGGTGAGTCCTCATCCAGGACCCAAAAGACCATTTCCGACATTGTAGAGCAACTCAATTTTCCCCTAGCATTGCCATTAGCTTCCTCTGAAGCTTCTAGATCCTTGGAGTTACCTTTAAGACAAGACTCAGATCCTCTCAGTCCGTTAGCTGATGACTCTATGACCATAAGCCACAGGGATTCCCTCGATGGTAGTCCCATTATGGACTCCTCATCCCGTAAATCCCCAGATTCCATTGAACCAAGCCCAACTGAGGGATCCCCTCCACGGGACTCCTTAGAGACTAGCCCTGTTGATCCGTCCTTTGTGAGTAAATCCCAAACCCAGCCTACGCAAATGAAAGATACCTTGCACGATAGGCTTTTCCAAGACCTCGAGGCTGATGAGGACAGTGGCGAGCAGAGTTCCGGTAAGAGTCCGCTCACCCCCGATACCCCTAGTTCCAAGGAGGTAAGCTACGAGCTAAATCCCCAACAACCTGACTGCTCATGCCTGCTTTTTCAATTCAAACCAGCAGTTGTCATCCTTGAAGAAGACCCAGAGGAAGACGACACGCCAGACGTAAAACTAGAGTGTAAATTAGAGGCGAAAAGACTCACTCAAGGGTTAAGTCCTGCTCTTTCTGACCTACTTAATAAAGCTCCCTCTTCTTTTTCATCAGGTGCACAAGAGAAGCCCCACGCAGACCTAAACCTGTCCAAATCCAATTCGGAACCAAGAGTAGATAGTCAACAAAACAGAACAGACAAGCAAAAGGAGGACAGCTTAGGGAAGTCGAGGGAAAACCAAGGCGACAATGTTGATCAAAGTAATGTGACAGACGACGTCAAGGGAGTCAGGATTAGTCAAGCCAGGGATTTCTACAAACCTGAGTTTTGTATCTGTGATGATACAGAAGAGGCAGAACATCCCAGAACCGAATCCAAAGGGGTCACAGCAAAGGTAGACGTGACAGCCTCGTGGTCTAAGGATGAAGACACCACTTTTGAAGCTTGTCTCAAAGAAGAACAGAACATACTGAATCTCGTAGTGGGGGGAGAAAGTAGTCATTCTCAGCAAGCAAGTCCTGCCTCGACGCCAGGTAAAACGCAGACAGAGGAGAGCACACCAACTAGCGAGCCCAACCCCTTTCTCTTCCAGGAGGGCAAGCTTTTTGAGATGACCCGAAGTGGCGCTATTGATATGACGAAAAGAAGCCTGGAAGATGAAGATGGCGGCGGAGGTTTTGCCTTTTTTCAGATTGGTGAGCAAGCAGTAGAAAACAATGAGGCTTCGGCCAAGTCAGAAGTCGTCCTCAATTTAAAACTAGAGGTCAACACAGAGGAGAATGCTGACAAATCTGAAGAAGTAAAAATTTCTCAAACGGGACTCACCGCTACGAGCAAACCCATTACGGCTCTGGAGAATCCAAAATCCTGCAATTTAGATTCCACGGATCAAATGATAATGAATGTAGAGTTAGCAGACACCACCGTTACAAGATCTGTATACTCTGAGCAAGGTCAGGAATCATCTGATTCCTCCCCGGAAGAATCTAAATCCGTGATCGCGACTCCCAAACCCTCTGAAACGAGTTGTCTTCCTCTCAAAGCTAAAACCAAATCCGCGTTATCTCCTGTGTCAAAATCCCGAATCCCCATCAAGGCAAAGTCCTCCAAAGTGCTGGAGCAAGACAAAAATTTCAAGCGACCTCCAGACCGGACCACGCGAAGAAAGTCAGAAACAGGACAGAACACAGGAGAACCAAAGACCAAGATCCTCTCTGAGGGGGTCTCCACCAGGGCGACTAGTAAAGGACAGTCCAAACCTTTCCAATCCAGATTGCCAGTCAAAGGTAAAAGTGGCCAGACTTCTACTTCCAAGCCACGCCGCAAGGCGTCCGTCGAGTTCTTTGAGGAGATACAAGGCGACGGGGCGGCAAAGCTGGTGGAAAGGCTAGCGGAGGCCAAGAAAGCAGAAGAGGCCCCTTCTAGTGATTCGGAGGAAGAGAGCAGTCTCATCGATCGGGCAGGAATGGCCACTTTATCCATTAGACCACATCCTGAGGACCCCGTTCGAAGTCAAGGTATTGTGACCTGTTGACATGTTTTATGTCCTACATTCCTTTCAGTGCTTTGATGGGTTCTTTCAATGGTGCACTCACTCAAGGCGCTTTGTCATTTTGAGCCGTGTATGTCTGTAGCAAAATATACTGGGCCACCAATACTGTTTTCGGGACACAATATAGTGCTTTTGAGCGACCTGTAAAGTTATGTGGAAAAATATAGTGCAAGAGAGCCACCTATTATTAATATGCAATACGTTTTTTTGCTGTTGTAATTTTCCATGAAAGAGTACCGTACAAAACCCGGAACAGCAATACGCGGTCTGGAGCTCTATCTACTCTCCCACAGCAAAACTGGAGTGTTTTTCAATCAACTATGGTATCTTTGTGGCAAAATATGGAGTGTTTTGAGCCTCACATGGTAGCTTTATCTCGTGACGTCACGGTACCGGCAACAACGGGTACGATAAAAGCGACGTGGTGTGAGTGTGCCTATTCCGACGGATGCTGACTAGCTTATGTAATGCTTCCAAAAGATGCAGCAGAAAGTCCAAACCGAAGCTTTTTGTTGACAGCGGACCACCTGGGCTTCAGCTGGACAGGTACGTAGTAGCATGGCACCATCTATGGTACAGCGACGTCCATGCCCTCCATTCCCTTTGATGTGTTTTTGGAATAGAGCTGGCGAGAGAACTGGGATTCAGCCAGGAGAAAATCGCCGCCATAAGGACCGAAAATCCCGATTCCTTGCAAGACCAGAGCTATGCTCTTTTGAATCACTGGATGGAGGAAGAGGGAGCCACAGGTATGATGACACCTAAAAATTGGAAAATTACGAGAAAAATGGCTTGGATTTTGAAAACGGTCATACCGCTAATTGTGCGGGAAAAACTCGGAATGCTATAAGAAGAAAAATGTAATGTCACAAGGACGAAGCCATACTTTCACGAGAAATCTAATTGTGATCGGACCGGGGAACAAGTCAGAATTTGACAAGTATAATGTCAGAATTAACGTTACGGAGAAAGTACCTCTAGAAGAAAAGAAGAAATCGTTTTACAGGAAAGCCATTTCCTGTGTGACTATTATAAGGAAAAATCCATCCATCCATTTTCTATGCTGCTTATCCTCATTAGGGTGGCGGGTATGCTGGAGCCTATCCCAGCTGGCTTTGGGCGGGGGGGTGGGGTACACCCTGGACTGGTCGCCAGTCAATGGCAGGGCTATAAGGAAAAATATAAACATTTTATCATAACAATCTCTTGTTTTGTGAGGAAAAATACAATTCTCATGTTGTAATGGGAAAAAAAAAGAATAGTAAAATAGTATTAGTTAATATTAATTTAAGAAAAATAATATTAATACAATTAACAGTCAGTTTAACGACACTTTTTTAAAATTAAAATAATTTTGGAATATTGCAAAAAAAGTCTGACATGTATAAATGAGTCATTCTATGATGACAATGTCCTCATTAAAAGATGTTCTTCTAGAAACAGCACTTATCCAGAGACTGACGGAGATCAACAGGATGGACATTCTGCAACGGATCCAAAGCACCTCACAGTAAGTGCAGTTCAGCTCCTGACCCCATTTGTCATGGGGAGTCTGGATGTGGGAGCAGAACCTTAAGCTACCTCACTTCTACCCCACACAGCTCTGAACGAAGCCAAGAATCCTCGTACTCGGATCGGGAAAGCATTTGTCAACACGTGAGTACCAAGAAGGACACGCTGCAGTCTTACCAAAGTCAAATTACATGTTCACAAAAGCAATATACAATATGAAAAAAGCAATACATTGCAATTTAAACCAGAAGAAAAACCGGGGGGTTCCCCTTTTGGAGATAAAATTCTTTTCAACGGATGGTCCTGGTCCTCATTTTGCCTTTGCTTTTAGTCGCCAGCTTGTATGAAGCAAGACAGAAAAAGCAACGATGTATATTTTTATTATTGATTCTCTTCAGATTTTCATCTTGGCACTCTTGGTGATTCCACTTCCCCTTCTATCAACAAGGTGATAGAAGGTTCCCAAAGTGTATTGTCTTCACCCTTCGTAATATACAGTATGTCTGGACTGTTCAGGTTTGTCTTAGATCCGAGCAGGCTTTACCAGTTCATGCTCAAAGACCAGAGCTGTCCTATCTAGTCTGAGAACTTGGTGCAAGATCCAATCTCTTTACTTTCTAACGTAGAAGGCAGGGAGGGAAAACAAAGTCTAATTGTATCATTCATCATTAGGGTCTTTTGAGCCACTCTTTGTCTAATCCCTCCCCTAGGACCTGTTTGTCGTGGGTGACCCTACCAGGGGCATGACAGCCCCCGACAACTTAGCTCCTAGGATCATTGGGACACGCAAACTCCTCCACCACGATAAGGTGGTGACTCAGGGAGGAGTCAGGAGGGAGGGTTAGGAGAGTTAGGATGCCTCCCGAACGCCTTCCTGGGGAGGTGTTCAGGGCATGTCCAACCGGTAGGAGGCCTCAGGGAAGACCCAGGACACGTTGGAGAGACTATGTCTCTCAGCTGGCCTGGGAACGCCTCAGCATCCGTTGGGAAGAGCTAGACGAAGTGGCCGGGGAGAGGGACCTCTGGGCTTCCTTTGCTTAGGTTACTGCCCCCGCGACCCGACCTCGGATAAGCGGAAGAAAATGGATGGATGGAATATGGTGGTTTTGATCATATTTTGATATAATTTTGTTTTTCAAAATGTCAAAATGTAAATGACACATTTTTTTCTTGTTTCAAATACAACTTTGTCCTTTTAATATTCTGCCCTTTAATATTTCTGTCTCATGAAATTACTGCCGTTTTTCCTGTTGCTGGTGGTTTTTTGCACATGTAGACCGGTTGGGCAAACTCCCACATACCCTACAGTACCCTGGCAAGGGTGTGGAGCCGGTCCAGTGTTCCGCGCCCAGGACAAAAACCACATTGCAGCTCCTGTAACCGAGCTTCAACTAATGGTCGCAGCCTTCCTTCCAGCACCCTGGAGTAGACTTTCCCAGGGAGGCTGAGGAGTTGGAACTCCTGTTCCACCTTATGCTCCTAAAATGATATTTATTCCATCTTTTTCTGGTTAGATGACAACTTTTTCTCTTCATATTTTGTCTTTATTCTTGTACAATTACTGTTTATTTTTCCAGATTTTCTTCTCATTTTATTGATACATTTTATTTTTAGAATGTGGCCAGTGAAAAAAAAAAAACCACCCTGCTTTAACTGTTATCATTTTTTTGTCCTATATCAGTCACATGACCTTGTCTCTTGTATCAACAGGCGGCGGCGTCCTTGACGTCGGGATTCCAGGTGGAGCCTGCGAAGGATCGAAAGGTCAGCAAGGTGGTCAAGACGACGGTGGTGACACGGCAGAGGACAGAAGGCACCAGAAGAAGCACGGACAAGGTTCGGGTCTTGGCTTTTACAGCAAAAACTCTTGCGAAAATGAATGTATGAATGCGTGTTCTGTATTTTTTAGAAGCCAGATGGTCCCCCAGCTACTAAATGCAGCACGCCTGCGAACTGAATGGGAAAAATGTAAAAATCCGAACCGACACTGCAATAGATCCCCGTGGTCAAGCTTTGACTGACTTCCTTCATACGTGTCAATAGTTGCATTTTTTTTATTGCTTCATTTTGCTCTTTTTTGTGGCCAAAGACTGCATCGTTATCGTCTGTGTTTATCGTACAAATGTAGTTGTGTGTTTTTATGACATTCTTTTAGAACTCATTCGCCCTGGCTGGTGTTTTTTTTTTTCCTGTTGCTGTTCGGAATAAATGACGGGTTCCGGAATTGTTTGCACTTGTGTTGGGGAATAAACTTTCTAGAAAAGCGGTGGTGCTCGTTCAGTCTTTGGGCCTAAGGGAGCCGTGGAAGTCACATGTTTTCAAACGAGAGCCGTATCCTATTTTTTCACAGGGATCCCAAGCAAAAGTGTGCACGATTAAGCAAGTCATTACTTGAGTAATTAGCCTCTGAATTGGACGGATGAAAGTGCTGAGAGGGTGACACTCTGATTCCTGTCATGTTTTACTTAAAAAAGTCAGCAAAAAAAACCACATTATACATTATAAAACAAAAAGAATATATTTCATTGTAATATTAGGACTTTATTCTCATAGAAATTTTCCCCAACCTAATATTCTAAAAATTACTTTTTTACATTTTTAAAGATAAAAAATAACCTTGTTACTAAAATGACATTTTTTTTACGTTTTTTCTCTTCATATTATGATTTTCTACTCCTAAAATTACAGCAATTTATTTTTGATTTCTGCTTTATTTTTTTTTACTTTTCTCATAAGTATGAGTTTATTCCTGTAATATTTTGACATTATTCTCCTAATATTACAACCTTTGAGTTTACAAAAATGACTGAATGAAAACTGGATTACATTGTTTTTCTCCTAATATTTTGACTTTATTTTAATAAAATTATCGCTGATGTGCCGCGGGCCAAAAAAATCACTCAGACCGCACTTTGAACACCCCTGTTGTAAAGCAAAACACATTTGAAGAAAAAACTAAATGAAAATACATAATTTTCTCGGTATGAGGACATGACCCACTCCTGGTTGCCCAAACAATGCAGGAAACAATTGGAAACGCATAGACATACCAAACAAGCGGATTTCCATCTTTAAGGCACTCTTTCCACATTTACCAACTGGTGATGCAGCATCAGGAGCAACTGGGGGTTCAGTATCTTGCCCAAGGATACTTCCACGTGACCATGGGAGATTTGAACCAGCAACGCTTTATTTATTCCTCATTAACACTCATGCGTTGTTTGTAGCGGTTAATTGGATGCCGACACAACCGCAGTAGATGGCATGGATAATGATAAATGGAATGTTTGAGCTGTTTTTAACATGAGTAGACATCTGTAGACATGAAATAATAAATGAAATAAAATTCATTCATTCGTCCATTTTCTATACCGCTTATCCTCATTAGGGTGGCGGGTATGCCGGAGCCTATCCCAGCTGACTGTGGGCGGGAGGCGGGGCACACCCTGGACTGGTCGCCAGCCAATCGCAGGGCACATATAGACAAACAAACATTCACACTCTAATGGACAATTTAGAGCGGCCAATGAAGCTAACATGCATGTTTTTGGAATGTGGGAGGAAACCGGAGTACCCGGAGAAAACCCACACACGCACGCACGGGGAGAACATGCAAACTCCACACCGAGATGCCCAACGGAGATTCCAACCCTGAACCTCCGGACTGTGAGGCAAACGTGCTACCCACTCATCCACCGTGAGGCCCATGAAATAAAATAATAATAAAATAAAAATAATACCTCTATGGCCACCTTTACACTTCTATTATTCTTTGTTTACACCACTTTGCTCAACTCTTATTCTGCAGGGACTCGAGGCGGACGGTACCCTCGAAATGTATTTCAATTTCAGAAGCCAAACACGGAATGGAAGAACTTTTTGTCATGCTGTCATTCCATGCAATGTTAAGGTAATGTCCTGTAAGGTAATGTCCCGATGTTATTGCTGCCACCTAGTGACCAGACTTGTGTAGCGTTTGCCCTTTGTTCTGTTTTGACTAACAATAGACCGTAGTCTACCACGAGACAGCAATCATTTGTCGAGGTCAATGATTTCCGAAAAAGCAGGCGGAAGCAAGGCAGCGAGGATTATTACGAGGGATGACTCTAATTAGAAGTCAAGGTAAAGCTTTAATTATGAAATTGGAAAAACGTGTGCAGCCCAAAAGATGACATAATAAGATGCTAACAAGGAAGGCCACAAAAACACATTAAGAACCAAGTTAGACTCACGCCGAGTCCTGACAACACAGTCAGAGAAAAAGTCCTAATTATCCAACTAATATTGGGAAGGATTAAAAGGACTGCAAGAAAGTGGCCATTTCCTTTAATAACACATGAGGGTGTTCTGGGAAAAAAGTTTGTCAATGAGACGGACACTGAAACCATTTGCGACTCGATATGCAAGAAAACTTCCCCACAATAGTCACAAAGTTTCGAAAAAAGCTTGAATTTTGCAGGACTGGTAAGCCAGCTGTGATGTCATACTTTTGTCAGGCGCGTACGAAAGCTGCCGGCGTCAGGGCACCGCGGCCGAGCCCGAGCGATGAAAGTGAACGTTGCGCCACCTTCCGTCACGGTGACGCCAAACGCGAGTCTCCTCGGACTTGGCGGTGCGAGTTAGCCCGCTATGGGTCTGGAAGTACTGCGTCAGGCGGACGTACGACACACAGGCGGCATCCGCACCCAGCAGGTGAACGTGGGGGTCCAGGAGAGTCGTGTGGACGGAGTCTTTCAACCTTGGCAAGGCTGCAGGAGAGCAGAAGGAACACGAGCATTGTTATTTTCTTAGGGTGCCATATTGTGGGGACAAACACCTGCCATATGAAGAGCAAAAACATTTTAAATTGTCACGATAAAACCGTTCAAAAGAAGAAAGGGAGGGATGCGTTGCAAAAAATATTCCGTTTACAAGAATATTTCTGCAAACTTTTTACAAGACAAAGGTTCCAAGTAGAGCTTCCACATGCAAAAAGAGCTAGGCGTTGCTAAATCCATATTTAAGTAAGCAAAATACATATTAGAGTAAGCAAAATACATATTTGAGTAAGCAAAACACATATTTGAGTAAGCAAAACACATATTTGAGTAAGCAAAACACATATTTGAGTAAGTAAAACACATATTTGAGTTGGCAAAATACATATTTGAGTAAGCAAAACACATATTTGAGTTGGCAAAACACATATTTGAGTAAGCAAAATACATTTTTGAGTAAGCAAAATACATTTTTGAGTAAGCAAAATACATATTAGAGTAAGCAAAATACATATTTGAGTAAGCAAAATACATATTTGAGTTGGCAAAATACATATTTGAGTTGGCAAAATACATATTTGAGTTGGCAAAATACATATTTGAGTAAGCAAAATACATATTAGAGTAAGCAAAATACATATTAGAGTAAGCAAAATACATATTTGAGT
>QODF01000288.1:360365-374462 GCA_024372805.1 Oostethus manadensis
ATATTAGAGTAAGCAAAACACATATTAGAGTAAGCAAAACACATATTAGAGTAAGCAAAACACATATTAGAGTAAGCAAAACAAATATTTCAGTAAGCAATGTATTGCAAACAAGCATTTAAGTAAAATAGGCTAATCAAAAGTGTAAAAGCACAGCCTTTTAAAGCCAAAGTCTTGGATTCAATATTATTTTCTGTCAGGCTGTCATGATCTCTTGATGGCAAAGGCAAAAAAGCTTTCTGTCTTTCAATGCGGTGAGGTTGTTGAGCTACATGAGATAGGCCTCTCGCAGCACCATTTTGGCCGAGGTTGGAGACCTTTCATTTCAAACTTCTTCACATATCCTGAGGGTTATGGAACAATAAATTAAAGTGGTAGAGCCAAAAAAGGAGCAGGAGGATCTGATTGGCTGTTCGTCAAGACACAGATGATGCTCTTCCAGGCCAGCTGAAAGACATAGTCTCTCCAGCCTGTCCTGGGTTTTACCCGAGGCCTCCTAAAAGATGGACGTGCCCTGAACACCTCCCCAGGAAGGCGTTCGGGAGGCATCCTAGCCAGATGCCCGAGCCACCTCATCTGACTCCTCTTAATGCGGAGGAGCAGCGGTTCTACTCCGAGTCTCTCCCGGATGACAGTGCTTCTCACCCTATCTCTAAGGGGAAGCCCAGCCACCCTGCGGAGAAAACTCCTTTTAGCCGCTTGTACCCGCGGTCTTGTCCTTTCGGTCACTACCCAAAGTTCATGACCATAGGTGAGGGTAGGAACGTAGATCGACCGGTAAATCGAGAGCTTTGCCTTTTGGCTCAGCTCTCTTTTCACCACGACAGACCGGTGCAGAGTCCGCATCACTGCAGACGCCGCACCAATCCGCCTGTCCATCTCGCGTTCCATCCTTCCATCACTCGTGAACAAGACCCCGAGATACTTAAACTCCTCCACTTGGTGCAGGACCCCATCCCCGACCCGGAGATGGCACTCCACCTTTTCCCGGGCGAGAACCATGGACTCGGACTTGGAGGTGCTGATTCTCATCCCTGCCGCTTCACACTCAGCTGCGAACCCATCCAGTGAGTGTTGAAGCTGGATGAAGCCAACAGGACCACATCATCTGCAAAAAGCAGAGATCGAATCCTGCGGCCAGCAAACCGAAACCCCTCAATGCCCTGGCTGTGCCTAGAAATTCTGTCCATGAAAGTAGTGAACAGAATCGGTGACAAAGGGCAGCCCTGGCGGAGTCCAACCCTCACTGGATGATGTGCATTGCCGGCAATGCGAACCAAACTCTGACACCGGTCATACAGGGAATGAACCGCCTGGATTAGGTGGTCCGATACCCCATATTCCCGGAGTACACCCCACAGTATTCCCCGAAGAACGCGATCGAATGCCTTCTCCAAGTCCACAAGACACATGTACACTGGTTGGGCAAACTCCCATGCACCCTCAAGGACCCTAGCGAGAGTGTAGAGCTGGTCTACAGTTCAACTACCAGGACGAAAACCACACTGCTCCTCCTGAATCCGAGATTCGACTATCCCGAGGATCCAGAACCCCTGAATAGACCTTACCTGGTAGGCTGGGGAGTGTGAAAAATAAAGCCCTAATAATAAAAATATATATTTTTTAAATATAGATATACAATAAAAATGATAACACTACAGGGACATTTTGTATAATTTTTTTGTAAGTATACTAATAATATAATTTTACCATTTTCGAAGAAAAAGCGATGGAAGTCCATGCCCTCCACCAAGTGGCCTAAAGATTCTGGTTCAAAGGACGTTAGGCCGGGATCCGTCATATTCCTAAAATGATTTGGAATCATTTCACATGTTCACAGAAAATATGATAAACATTCTTGGAAGTGTCAATCAGACTGACTGGTATTTTGGGTAGTCTCCTTCCGTAACGGCCGCTATCAGCTGCCGGGTCGCCTCAATGACCTCCCACTTACGACCTGGAACAAACATGCCGACGTTACAGCAGCAAGAAAACAACGTGGAGTCATGTTGCAATTTAAAAGTTGCTGTAACTGTGTAATGATCATTGTAAAAACGAAAAGTTGTAATTATACGAAAACAGCCGGAATTTGCCGGAAATCTCACAACAATTTTGTCATCATTTTATGAGACTTAGGATAAAATTTGTGATTTAATGAGAATAATTGTATGAAAAGTCATAACTTTATTTGGAACTAAAGTCACAATTTTAAAAGTTCAGGTTTTCTTAATATTTCAGGAGAAGTCAAACTTTTGTCAAACATATATGTACGTATGTGTCAGCCTCCCCGGGAACGCCTATTCCATGGTGCTGGAGAGAAAGGTAAGACCATAAGTCGAACATCGGTTTCCGGTGAACGTTGGCCAAGGCTGCCCTTTGTCACCTGTTCTGTTCATAATCTTCATGGACAGAATTTCTAGGCGCAGTCAAGGCGTTGAGGGAGTCCAGTTTGGTGACCTTAGGATCTCATCTCTGCTATTTGCAGACGATGTGGTCCTTATGGCCTCATCAGGTTGTGACCTTCAGCGTTTACTGGAGCGGTTTGCAGCTGAGTGTGAAGCTTCTGGGATGAGACTCAGCACCTCCAAATCCGAGGCCATGGTTCTCAGTCGGAAATGGGTGGACTGTACCGTCCGGGTTTGGAGTGAGGTCTTGCCTCAGGTGGAGGAGTTCAAGTGTCTCAGGGTCTTGTTCACGAGTGAGGGACGGTTGGAGCGTGAGATCGACAGACGGATCGGTGCAGCATCTGAAATAATGCGGTCGCTGTACCGGACCGTCGTGGTGAAGAGATCAAAAACCCTGTGGTGGTCAAAAACCCTACCGGGGGTGGATGAAATCTGCCTGGAGTTCCTTAAGGCCCTGGATGGTGTGGGCGAGTCTTGGTTCACATGACTCTGCAGCATCGCATGGACATCAGGGGTGGTGCCCCTGGATTGGCAGACCGGGGTGATGATTCTGCTTTTTAAAAAAGGGGACTATTGTGGGATCACACTCCTCAGCCTCCCTGGTAAGGTCTATTCAGGGGTTCTGGAGATGAGTCTCTCCCAGATAGTCGAATCTCGGATTCAAGAGAAGCAGTGTGGTTTTGGACCTGGTCGTGGAACTGTGGACCAGCTCTATACTCTCTGCAGGGTCCTTGAGGATGCATGGGAGTTTACCCAACCAGTCTACATGTGTTTTGTGGACTTGGAGAAGGCATTTGACCGTGTGACTCGGGAAATACTGTGGGGAGTGCTCCGGGAATATGGAGTATCGGACCACCTAATTCAGGCAGTTCCTTCCGGTGTCAGAGTTTGGTTCGCATTGCCGTTTCCAGTGAGAGTTGGACTCCACCAGGGCTGCCCTTTGTCACCAATTCTGTTTATTACTTTCATTGACAGATTTTTTAGGCGCAGGGGTGGCGCAGGGGTTTGGTTTGGGATTTGGTATCTGCTTTTTGCAGATTATGTGGTCCTGATGGCTTCATCGAGCCATGACCTTCAATTTTTACTCTCTCGGTTCACAGCTGCGTGTGAAGCAGCTGGGATGAGAATCAGCACCTCAGAGTCCACAGTCCTTGCCTGGAAAACGATTGAGTGCCATCTCCTGGTCGGAGATGAGGTCCTGCCTCAAGTGGAGGGGTTTAAGTACCTCGGGGTCTTGTTCACGGCTGATGGAAGGATGGAACGCAAGATGGACAGGAGGATTGGTGCAGCGTCTGCAGTGATGCGGACTCTGCACCGGTCTGTCGTGGTGAAAAGAGAGCTGAGCCAAAAGGCAAAGCTCTCAATTTACCGGTCGATCTACGTTCCTACGCTCACCTATGGTCATGAGCTTTGGGTAGTGACCGAAAGGACAAGATGGCGGGTACGAGCGTCCGAAAGGAGTTTTCTCCGCAGGGTGGCTGGGCTCTCCCTTAGAGATAGGGTGAGAAGCACTGTAATCTGGGAGAGACTCGGAGTAGAACCGCTGCTCCTCCGCATTGAGAGGAGTCAGATGAGGTGGCTCGGGCATCTGGTTAGGATGCCTCTCGAACGCCTTCCTGGGGAGGTGTTCAGGGCACGTCCAACCGGTAGGAGGCCTCGGGGAAGACCCAGGACACGTTGGAGAGACTATGTCTCTCAGCTGGCCTGGGAACGCCTCGGGATTCTCCGCGAAGAGCTGGACAAAGTGGCCGGGGAGAGGGAAGTCTGGGCTTCCCTGCTTAGGCTGGTGACCTCGGATAAGCGGAAGAAAAGGGATGGACATATTTTGGCAATGTCTAATATTTAGCCAAGAGTCACACATTTTTTTAAAATGAAGAAAACTTGTAATAAAGAGAATAAAAGCACACATGTCACAAGAAAAGTCCCAATTTTACCATTTCCATGAGAATAAAGCAATAATATTGTAAGAAGAGCAACCATTTTGCCAAAAATAACGTCTTCATACTATGGAAAGTGGACACGGGGAAAATAAACCTCAGTCTCACAGAGCAAGAAAAGTCTTCATTTTAATAATTATATAATTTTTGTAAATAAGTTTAAAATTTTACATTTTTAATTTGACCTAAAATTAAAAATCCTTTTTAGAAAACAGAGAAAGTTTACCTCCAACACCTTCAGGCGTTGTCCCAGTCAGCTGAAGACTAACACGGCCGCTCATCCCCTCCACTGCCAGCAAAAGCAATAACAGAGGAATAAACATCTTCACCATCAAGTGGAACTTTTGAATAGCAGACTTGTTCGGATTGAGCGCATCCATGAAAAACAGCCGACAGACCTTTAAAAAGAATGTTTGTCAGTCTTTTGGACTCACGTTGGACTTTAACTTTGCAAATACACAACTGATGTGCTACACCAGCTGACCTGATTTTCACAATACAGTATTTGCCACACCGAGTCAGTCCTGCAAAGCCCGTACAGTCAAGCTCCGACTTTTGTTCTTGTAAAATTACAACTTTACTGTCATAATATTAGGAGCCCTTTCTAGTAAATGTACATTACTGACATACATTTGCCACTTTATTCTGGAAATCTCAGATGTTTTAAATTCTTTGACACAACAGGCATTGCCAGAGACAGCTAAAAAACAGGGGACTTGTGTGACCTTTGTCCTGGGTCAAAGGTAACGTTACAACATTTTTTCTTGTGAAATTATGAATTTTAAGCTCAAAATCTCCCATTCATTGTGGCCCTAATACTCCCGCGTTTTCAGACACGCGTTCTTGATATATACATTACAGCTGTCAATCAATTCAAATATTTGATTGCGATTAATTGCACTTGGTTAACCATAGTTAACTCATAATAACATTTAATGGCAGGTAGTTTACACAGTTTGTAAATATGCTGATATTGTTTGTCTCCTATTCTCTTTATTGCTTATATTATTTATATTTTATTTTACTTTATTATGCTTATATCGCTGTCTATCTATATAACACAATATATATATAGATAGATCTATATAGTTAATATAATATACACATGGATAATATATTTTTATAGTTAATATAATTATTTGTAAGAGTGTTTTGTCTTTTTCTTCTACTATTGAGCTACTGTAATCAAGCAAATTCCCTTGTGGTCTAAGTTTATATCTCTAAGAAGTAAGGATGTAAAGCTCTTTGTGGTAAATGAATTGATTTGCAACTAGGATAACGGCATCCCTTTTATGTACAAGGATATCAATATTGGAAATACGGGCTATTCTTTCATTCAAAAAGAATATCCAGTTAGAAATCTCCCACATTCACACCAGTGGCCTGCTGGAGGTCAGTTTGTAGGGCTCTGGCAGTGCTCATCCTGTTCCTCCTTGCACAGAGGAGCAGATACCGATCCTGCTGAGGGTTTAAGGATGCCCCTCTGATGCACCTGTTGTTGAACAACGCCCTCTGCTACTTAAGTGACCACATCAATATCCCAGAAGTTTGACTGATAGCTTACTATACTCTGATTAAAAAGTCTTCCTCTCATTTTTTCCAGCAGTGTGTATATATACGTATAAATATATATATATATATATATATATATATGAACTGATCCGGGGACTTTAGCGCTCCCATCACGTTTCAGTGTTAGGGGTAACAAAAAAACAGAAATGATTTGGGGATCAGAGAATATCAGTGACTGTACAATCATGAATGAATTTGACCCACTTTCACAGTAAAAGTCTGCTAATGTAGCAGAGCCTGTTCTTACCATTCCTGGGGATTTCTTGAGCAGAACATCTGGAAGTTGACAGGTGTGTTGCAGCCGCTGAATGGTGTCCCGCTGGATCCCTCCCGAAAGCCTAAGGGTGAAAAGAAGATTTACGCCGAGGGAAGACGAGCCGGGAAAGAAGCTGAGTGGTTTAGCCCAACACCGTGTGGAATTCCCTTCCACACTCCCATTTCCTGCCCGACCTCGGCACTGGAAGCATGAGAGCATTTTTGGCTTGGGCGTAACCCTGACAAATTTAAAGACAGCGATACCGTTTCTGGCCCGTGATGAGATACTCTAGTACTGTTACAAACACATGTCGTCACTTGGACACATTGATGGGGGTTCTCCAAACTCCAGCATGTGCTCATGATGGCCTGTGGGTGTCCAAAGTGCGGCACGGGGACCATTTGCAGCCAGCTGTCTGTTTGTTTTTTTGGCCATTGTGTTTGGCACATTCTAAATATGCAATTTAAGAAGGAAACTAAGTAAACGAACTAACCAACTTCATTTTCTATGCTGCTTATCCTCATTAGGGTCGCGGGGATGCTGGAGCCTATCCCAGCTGGCTTTGGGCGGGAGGCGGGGTACACCCTGGACTGGTTGCCAGCCAATCGCAGGGCACATATAGACAAACATTCACACTCTAATGGACAATTTAGAGTGGCCAATGAAGCTAACATGCATGGTTTTGGAATGTGGGAGGAAAGCGGAGTATCCGGGGAAAACCCACACACGCACGGGGAGAACATGCAAACTCCACCCGGTGGATGACTGGGTAGCACATCGGCCTCACAGTCAGGAGGTTCAAGGTTCAAATCTCTGTTGGGCATCTCAAAATATTAGAGATCTAAAAATTTTCAAACAAGAAAAAAAATCGCCATTTTACTTTAAGAATATCATTTTGAGAAAAAAAATCATTTTCATAGAAATGAAACAACTATGAAAAAAAAAAACTATGAAAAACATACACAAAAAAATAAACCCAAAAAGTTATTTTATGGGAGTAAAGTCATAAAAGTTTGGGAATAAAGTACAAAATATTCTGGGAATAAAATCATAATATTACAAGAAGAAAATATATTTAAACAAGTTGAAATATTTGGAGAAAAAAAGCAAAAATGGGGAAAAAGAGAAAAGATCAAAGGTCATGCTTTTCCGAACATACAAGCTTTGAATGCAATTTAGTACAAAGGTACAAAATGTAAACACAGTCTGAACATAAAACCTGCGTTTCTATGCTTGACATGATAGTGATGATAGATGGATGAACATTAAGGAGATGTCAGGATCAGGACAGAACGAGCTGGCCCTGGTTGGTCTTGCCATCACATTGGGTCTTTGGGAACGCTCACGTCTTCAGGGTAAATGTATCCTTTTCATTCCTCATTTGTATGCATTTACTATTCTTTCCTGCATGTAAACCTGCCATCCATCCATTTTTATGCCGCTGATCCTCGCTTGGGTTGCGGTATGCTGGAGCCTATCCCAGTCGGGAGGCGGAGTACACACTGGACTGGTCGGTAAACCTGCCAACAAGTCCAGATTTATCATACCCAACATGCATGTACGTGAAGATGATGAATAGATGATCTCGTCCCCTACAAGTGCCCGAGGAGGCTGGTAGACCACAGCTACCGAAGAACTCGTGTTTCCACTAAACAAGTGAGGAGCACCCACTGCTGCCATAAAAGGGGGGCCCTTTCGTTAGGGGAGGTTTCCGCTCACTTGCTGAAGAATGCACTTCTTCAGTAGTCCCATACAAACATGTGCAAGTGTACTTTTGTACTGTTTGTTTCTATTGCGAGGCAAATGTGGGAGCGTCATTGTGAGCGCCTCTTTTGATTGATTTCAAACTGGTATCCTTGAACGTAAACGATCTGGGAAGTCCTGTCGAGAGGGCAAACCGAAGAAAGAGGAGGAGCATGTGGTTTACCTGCAGGAAGGGCACCTGTCGCCACAGGAACATACTCTGCTCCATTCCTAGGAGGGTTGCCATTCGTATGTAAAATTAGGAGGGAGGGGAAAAGATTATGGAAGACGAATGCGGGAATGTTAAATGAGACTGGAAATAAAGGAGTACTATGTTGGAATGACAATGGGGAGGTAGATCCATCCATACTACGGGATACACTGAAAGCGGTCATTCGGGGTTTAAATGGCAGCATCCAACAGAAAGTCGCTAAATACCATAAACTTAAACGAGATCTGTCCGTAGCAGAACAACAGCGCAACGAGAACGACGAACCTCAACTACTAACCCAGACACGGCAATTCAGGTCCCAGAGGAGTGAAACAATCCGAGTCCGGGCCCCTGGCAACCAAACTGCTAGCCAGACACCTGAGAAAAGAACAGGCCGACAGCACCATCAGTAAAATACGTGACCCGAGGACAATCCCAATGGAACGGCACCCAGAACAAATAGGGAATGTTTTTTTCAGTTACTCTAGTACGGAGCCCTGTGGAGCCACAGAGGCTGAAACGAGACCGTTTCTGAATGAACGGCCTACCTAACATTGGCAAAGTACAGAACAAAACGAGTACAGCCGAAACGACCCCGGAAGAAATTAGACAGCCCATCAGAAATTCTAAATCAAATAAGAGCCCAGGAAGTGATGGGTTTCCCAACGCCAGAGTCAAAGTAAACAGATCTCTGACTCGGGGGTTTGCATTGGGGAGGGGAACCAGCCAGGTTCTTGTTGTCTTATTTGCGCTCTATGTTCAACCATTGGCTCCCGTGATTCGGCAAAATGAACAATTGAGAGGTATCACGGTAGACCATCTTATCAGGTTATTTGCGGAGGACGTTATGATCTACCCGACGGACCCTGAGCCCTGCCTCCCCCTTTTGATGAAGACCTTGGAAGACTTTTGCCATCAGAGGTCCCGCAGAACCAGTTCATAGCCTGGAACAAAGTTATATCTAGATATGCTTGGAATGGGAAAAGACCAAGAGTGGGCTTGGCAAACACTTCAAGTGCCTAAGCGTGAAGGAGGAATGGCTCCACCAGGTCTAAAAGCTGCTTGTATGCAGCCCACGTCCGACATGTGTGCTGTTGGGGCAAGGAGATTGAAACACATCCTGAAGGCTTTCTGGTGCAGGGGATTTTAGGAGAAAGAATGTTGGTTCAAGTTTATTCAGCAACTCAGTTTAAGGAAAGACCAGAAGCTGCTCAGATGGACATCTTTTGACGCCCAATTTGAGCCCGGAACAGATGGGGCAGCGTTCAAGCTTTGGTCAATGAAGGTCATCAATAATTAAGAACTGCAGAGTTTTCAAACTCGAGACAGGTTTGGCCTTCAGAACAGTGACCTATTTTGGTATCTACGCTTTAGGGGTTACTTGAAAATCCGTAAGGCACTAGGGTTACCCTCAGGCATGGAGGTGATGCTGGGTGCATATGAACCCACCAGTAAAACAACACAATTTTCCAGTTAGGAGGGGAAATTACACTTGGTATAACATTTGCTAATCCCATTTCACTTCTACTAGCGGGCAGCAGAGGCCGGTGTTCAACTGGAAAAACTCGGTCCGTTCCTTTATTACCCCGAAGATCCCGAGTAGATTAGCAGCACCCCAGCGTCAAGGTGCTTGGATATACGGGGGTGTTGTTTGGTATATGGGACAGGTTGCAACAGAGGTGCGGCACAAAGATCAGGGACTGGTTAAGGTGCTTCTTACCTCCACTGGAAAAACCCTCACTAGGAACTGGTAAAAACTTTACGTAAGGTAGCAACCGCCTCATTTATTTCGCTGGTTGTCTGACATTCCGGTCCTTTGCTACCAAAAACATTTTCCGTATTTGGTCAAAAATAGGACTAGAAATGTGAACACAGTCCAAAACTGCCGGAAAACTTTCGTTCCAACTACGAGTTTTCTTATGCTCACACAAAAATTCAGAACTGCGTAAACCTTGCAGAGATACCGTTTTTGGGTCCTTGTTGAGGTTTGCAATATTTTTGCAAAGGAAATGGTGAAATAAAACTGGGAGCCGTGTTCAAAACCTGAATCCAAAATTCCAAGCACAACAGACTTAGGAGTGACTGTGTTGCTGATTGTTTGTCTTTCAAAGCAGCTACGGCAGAACCACAAAAAACTGAAGAGTCCCAAGTTGTCACAAAAGCTATTTTGAAGACGTTTTTTCACAGGTAATTGGTGAAAAGTGGATTATATCAATAAATGCAAAAATTTTCATAGTTGGAAAACAGAAACCTTGTTTATGTCTCTCTAAAATACGATTTTTACCATTATTAGAGCCCTAAACAACACGCCTGTGGTCACCTTTTGCTCAGCTTATATCCGCAGGCTATGGGTTCACGCCACTTTAAACATAGCACGCTACCGAGCTAACAAGTTAGAATCCAATTTATTTATTCTAAACTTAAGAAGACTTCAAAATGAAGTGGCAAAGCAGGGCAAAGTCAGACGCCAAATGCTTACCACTTCCACACGGAATGGGAGAAGTTGACTTTCGCTCCATCTATGACATGCACTGTTCAGGTCATCTAATGTAATCTCATTTATCATCAATGTCACATTACTGACACCTCGTGACTATAACTTGTCTTTCAATGTTTTTGACCAACAATAGGCGTAGTCGACCACGAAACTACGATCATTCATTCATTCTTTTTCGAAAAACCGCGACGTACTGAGAGACCAAGGTATATCGCTGAAGACCACTTCACGTTTCTTTATGGTTTGTTTTTCACAAAAACACATTTTCCCACGGGACAGTGAGGTTACTGAGTCCAAATCAGTGGCGGGTAATCAACCTGCAAACACGGCCCCTAAGAGAATTTGATGAAAGTGTTCCACCCACGAACCCCCGAAAGCATGAAGTCCCTGAGAAACTTTCACAGAAAAGACATGGCAGGCTACTTCTCCGCGTTCATTGGCATGTCTTTGCTTTTGGGCCGGTTGTCCCAGCCGCTAAGGTGGTTGCTGAAAAGACTGTCCGCCTCTGCCACCTCGTCCTTATGCCACGGCCCCCACACGCCGCCGTTGTACTGCGGGTTCGATCGCAGGTCTTTAGCCGGGTACCGGACCCGGACGGCGGTCCTGTTGTACTGCGCCAGCCGCGTTAGCATCTTTTTCACGATATGCGGGTAGCGCCCGGAAAGGTCCACTCGTTCATAAGGGTCGGAGGTGATGTTGAACAGCCACAGGGACTTGCCACGGTCCCAGCGGACTCGTTCGTTGTGCCAGCGGATGGTGAGTCTCTGGGAGGAGAAGGTCTGCGGAGGTACCCAGTCGCTATATCCGGGGACGCCCGTCAGCAGCTTCCAGTGGCCGACCCGCAGCGCTGCCTGGGTAGCCGTGTTCCACAAGCCGAACCCAGCTTTCCAAGACCCATTTTTGGCCTTGATATAGACCGGATCTATATTGTGAAGAATGTCCTGACGTGGAGATGGTAGCCCTTCGCTGATGGCCTCCCAGACATCATACCCGTCTAGGTTCAGATTCTCATCCAGAGTCCCTTCCCCCAGGGTCACCAACGTGGGGAACCAGTCGGTAATGTGTACCAAAGAGCGACATTTTGTCCCCTTCTTCACCAAGAGCGGGCTGTGAACAAATCCCACCGCCCTGATGCCGCCCTCCCAGAGCGTGGCCTTAGTCCCCCTGAGGGGCCAGTTGCTACCACCCGCTAGTGGCTGCCCCCCGTTGTCAGAGGAGTACACGATAACGGTGTTGTCGTAGTAGTGATAGCGCTTAAGTGCCAACGTAAGGTTGCGGACCGCTTCGTCCAGGCAGGAAACCATGGCAGCGTACTTACGCCGGTGCAGGTTCACGATACCCTTGTAGCGCTCCAGGTAGTTAGCAGGGACCTGCAACGGGGAGTGGACCGCCTGGTAGGCTAAGTAGAGAAACAGCGGCTTGCGAGGGTCATGTTTTGCCAAGATGCTAATAGCTTTTTGGGTGTACATCACCGTTGAGTACAAGCCGCGATCCTCTTCCCAAGCGGCCTCCTCGCCTTCGTACAAATCATATCCGCATACGCTGGGACCTTCGCACTTGTAGTGACTGTAGTAGTCGCCGCTCCCCAGCAGGGAACCGAAGAAGCTGTCGAACCCCCGCTGGGTTGGGAGGCAGCCTCGTTTGTAGAAGCCCAGGTGCCACTTGCCCACCATGTGGGTGGAGTAGCCTGCTTGCTTGAGCTTCTGGGGCAGGGTCACGTTGTCCAGGGGGAGGCAGTTGGGCTGGGTGGCTCGGATGATCGAGTGCTGGAGGCCAGTGTGGATCTGGTACCTGCAAAAACACCACAATTTATTGTGCCAAAAATGTGTCGCATTCGATCCACCCGCCAGATGTTTACATTTATGCATGTTAAACCATAAAACGCTTGTAATTGCACAAGACAAACGGGCATGCTTTTTTTTTTTAAGGGGGGGGGCACTACTCATAAGGTGTTTTATTATTTTTACAGGAAAATATTACAAGAAAAACTATGGAAAATTAGCACACTAAGATGTGTTTTCATAAGTAAAAGAATACGTAAGAAAAAATTACAATAAAAACCCTACAATGCTACGCGGAACATATTCCACCTCCATTTCATTCTTTGAACTGTTGTTAAAAAAAATGTAGAGTTACGAGAACAAAATGTGCAACAACAATAACAAATAAATCGGATTGTTAAGAAAAAATACATAAGCGCAAAAATGAAGCGTCCATATCTGCTTAGCAAAGTAAAATAATGTAATTTTACTGGAAGAAAACAGCTTTTATTATAATACAGTCTTATTATTACAAGATATAAAATGTCATTTTATTAAAATAATGTAATTTTACTGGAATTAAAATATCTTTTATTAGAATAAAGTCTTAATATTATAAGAAAAATGTCATTTTATTAAAATAATGTAATTTTACTGGATCAAAATATCTTTTATTAGAATACAGTCTTAATATTACAAGAAATAAAATGTCATGTTATTAAAATAATGTAATTTTATTGGAATAAAAAATCTTTTATTAGAATACAGTCTTAATATTACAAGAAATAAAATGTCATTTTATTAAAATAATGTAATTTTACTGGAATAAAATATCTTTTAATAGAATAAAGTCTTAATATTACAAGAAATAAGGGAGAATCAAGTTTTTCATAGTCAGAAGGAAATATGATAAGCTAGTTGAAGAAGAACAGAGTGGTATCAAATGGACCAGGTTCTTTTATGGGTCCCTGGGCCACAGCTTGGAGACCCGGGGCTGGTGCATTGTCAGAACCTGAAAAGGTGCTGGGTTCTGGTTCGGGGGCAGCTCCTTACCTGCCGGTCATCAGCTGACTCCTGGTGGGGCTGCAGAGCGGCTGCACGTAGTAGTTCTCCAGCTTCACTCCCTGCGCCGCCAGTCGGTCCAGTGTCGGCGTTTTGATCTCGGAACCGTGATAGCCCACATCCCGGAAGCCCTGATCATCCACCAGGATGAAGACGACGTGCGGCTGAGAGCTCAACGCTTTTGGGCTTTTGTTTCCGGCGCCCCGCGTCTGAGACGGAACGATAAAGCCCAGGAAGAAACCGAGCGGAACCCACGACACCATCATTTCTCCGGGCTGCTTCTCCGCCGTTTCCTGCGGGACGGGGGCTGCGTGGCGTCAATTCCCACGGAGGGGGGGGGGGACGTGAACGTCGCTTCAAAAAGTTCCCATACTGGTAGCGGCCCACTTTCCACCGGTTCGTCCAAAAGCATTAGGACATGGTTCTGGAGGGAGTCCAGCAAAGCCGTACGTCGCAGATGTCTCCCATCATGTTAGAAAACACGCGCGTGCGTGTGAAGACACGGTGGGCTGGCCTTTCTTTAAAAAAAAAACAACCAAAAACCGCCCACGGATCATCACACATTTCAATCCCAGCAAAGGAGAAGCTGCAACATTCCCGTCATCTTTAGCAATCCTTCCTGCCATGACCCTCTAAAAGTCATCATTGCACCAG
>QODF01000306.1:7058-38618 GCA_024372805.1 Oostethus manadensis
GGAGATAAAGTCAGAGAGGCCAGACTGAGATGGTTCGGAGGAGAGATAGTGAATATGTTGGTAGAAGGATGCTGAGTTTTGAATTGCCAGGCAGGAGGGCTAGAGGAAGACCAAAGAGGAGGTTTATGGATGTAGGGAAAGAGGACATTAAGGTAGTTGGCGCAAGAGAAGAGGATACAGAAGACAGAGTTAGATGGAGGCAATTGATTCGCTGTGGCGACCCCTGAAGGAATAAGCCCAAAGGAAAAGAAGAGTCGCGTCTCTTGGCGGCACTTCTTCCAGTATGTTAGATTTTTGTCCAATCAGATTTTAGCTTCATGAATTGATTTTAGCTTCCACCCAGGGCCTTAAGAATCAGTAGCGCCGGCCCATGTCACTTAGACAATATCAGCAATGGGATCGTTTCTTTAACCGATCCGATTTTAGATTCACCTCATGGGACCAGCTAAAGGCATACCACAACGTCAGCAGTTTTCCCTTCTCTGATTGGTTGATATCCGAAGGCCTATGCTGAACACTTGAAGTCACCAGTGCGCTTGAACGCATCCTCACATGAACAGCATTCGCTGATCTTGCTCCGAGACAAGGAAAGGACACAGACACTATGTTGTTCGTGGTTATGTGTGAGTTATATCAACAAATATGACTGTATATGCTGTATATGATTTTTTTAGGGTAATTACCACATACATTCTGCTGCTCTTTAATAACTTTATTCTGACCGCAACACATAAACAGCAGTGCAATTCCAACACCATATAAGTATTTGCTGTGTCACAGACGAACACGTCTCCACTCCGTTCAGCCAAATGCCTAAAAGCGATGCTAAAAACACCATACTGTGAGAAACAATCGTTCTGTAAATAGGACTTCTCGTGTTTTTCTAGGGCAAAAACAAGGGTAACACTGGGTAATAATGTATGTATACATTTCATCCAAATCTTTAAGAGTGGTATAATCTCCCAGCTATGCTGCTATGGGGCGTTACAGCCTCTCCGTCTATTGTCTTAGTTTTGCCATCAGTATCTTCGAGTGTAAATGCTAGTCTGTCATTGTTAAAACATCAAGGGCCTGCATTGCACCGTATCGCTTGCATCTTCTCCCCCCGCCTTCACTTGTAAGTGTGCATGTTTGAGCACAATGTGCGAGGGACAAGCAAGAACTATGTTCAATTGTCCCTTCCACTGAGCTCAGCAGGGTGTGAAGGCCAGTCAAGCAACCATCAACAGATCCTCGAACTATGGGCTTTTATGTGCCTCGTGGACCACTCTTATAATAACAATTTTAAAAGTGTTCGGGAGTAACCTCACATGGTTGTTTATATGCATGTTTTCTCTTCGGGAAATAACTTCAGACGCAGAGATGTCCATGAAGTGGAACTATAAGCCAAAAGAAAGCAGAATGTGCGCTTGCTTAAACCCTAACAGGCTTCAGTGAAGCGTTATTATTTTTTAAAGAACTCGATAATGCAATGTGACTGCAGGATGGAGAACCTTGGGAAGACAACACGTGCGATGGATGCAAATGATGTGATGTGCCAACAATCAGTCTGACAGAACACTTTGTTGGGAATTTCATTCCCGCTGACAATTTGTTTCTGTGAAAACACGACAAACAGATTGAACCGCGAGATGTTCAAGCTGCCCCCCCAAGCTGGCGGTGCAGAATGGAACTGGAAGTATGAAATTGTCTTCATGCTAAATTGCACATGGTTTCTCAAAGCTCACTATCGGCACTGGCTTTGGGAGTCACAGCTTCGCCAAGCGTAGTTTTTAATCCGTTCATACAAGATTGAGATGTCCAAATTGTGGCTTCTTTTTTTTTTTTTTTTACATACATTCACATATGAACACAAATATTTTTCAAAAAGATTTATATTATTGATCTTTAATTGCATATAATAGCAGTAATACAATAATACATATATATACAAATATACATTAAGTTAACAGTAAATACATATATACCAATACATACATATACATTCAGTACATATACAGTATATTCATATACATATATATTAGGGGTGTAATAATTCATTCACTAGATCGATGTATTGATTTATATTCCTATGATCCAACTTCATTAATCTGTGTTCACCAAATTTCCATTCCAAACGGCATACATCAATCTAACGATCATTTGAAAGGTAATCAATCGCTTGAATCAGTACTAGGAAATAAAGCATTGGATTTGAGCACGGCAGGTTTTATATGGGTGTGTGTTTTTTACCTATTTTAAATGAAAAAGAAGTTAAGCGCAACCCTTGTAACAGTTTGTAACACATCCAAAGTTCAGTCCAACTTGAAACCTTCCAAACTCATGTACGGGAGCGTCAGGACAAGATAAAAGTTATTGTAGCGACCATAAAGTTATGCTGATGTGCATGTTGAACAGACTGGGAATGGGCGGCTTGTCGTTTAGGAGCCGGGTTTGCGGGCCACTGGTGTTCTGGCGGGTGTGCCGTTTTTTCTCGCAATGATAAGCGTGTTGACCAAACACCTCCTCGTAGCTTTAATAGCGTCTGTGCAAACGTCACAGTATGTGGGATACTCATTCACTTTAATATCTTTCTGCACATGAAATTTCATTCAAATATGGTGGTGCGAAATAACTTCTTTAATACTTGGATGTAGTTAGAGAAGTGAATGAGGTATCAAATTCAAGTTAGTCTTGTTTTATCAGATGTAATTAATCACTCAACCTGCTAATTGTGTGAATGCTGGAGCATTCACACATATAGTATTCTGCACCGTTTTTCATCTATTTATTGTGTGAATGCTGGAGCATTCACACATATAGTATTCTGCACCGTTTTTCATCTATTTATTATTATTTTTATTCCACCTTTTTTTGTCCGCTAACTAGTCCCACAGTTTTCAACCNCACAGTATGTGGGATACTCATTCACTTTAATATCTTTCTGCACATGAAATTTCATTCAAATATGGTGGTGCGAAATAACTTCTTTAATACTTGGACGTAGTTAGAGAAGTGAATGAGGTATCAAATTCAAGTTAGTCTTGTTTTATCAGATGTAATTAATCACTCAACCTGCTAATTCATTCATTGTTAATTCAACCTGGAGTCTTGGTCGGACTTTTTTCACATAAAATGTGAATGCATTTGCCGTGAATTGTTGTTTACCTTTTTGTTTATATCCGTAATTAATGTATACCTGATTCTCTTACAAAAAGCAAATGGAAATTTAGGACACTTCACCATACATATAATTAATAAATACTGTACACACACACAATTTATATAGTCATCCCTCGCAATATTGTGTTTCGATTAAGTTTTTTCCGGAATTAATTGATTAATTAACGATCGCTACTTCATAGTAGACTGAAATACGTACTAAGTGATATGTAGTATTCTTGTCACTAGGTGGCAGTAATGACCAAACATTGAGACATTACCTGATATTACATCACCTGCATACTACACACTGCTTGAAGTCAGCCATAGTAAGTCGGACACGAGTGAAAGAAGTTCTCCTCCCATTACCGTGTGGAAGTGGTACATTTGTGGTCTCTTAAGTTTCCAAGGAATAAATGTGGGCCAAACTGGTTAGCTCGCTAGTGTCGCGTCCTTGCAGCTTAAGAGTTGCAATGTGGTGTAAACAATGAATAATAAGCCCGTGAATCAGCTTTATTTGCCATATGTGTTGCCACACTAGGAATTTGACTCCAGGCAATATCACGCTCTGTCAATAATAATAATAACTTACATAGTGGGGAACAGGCCGCCCGCACAGTGGCTGAGTGGTTAGCACATTAGCCACACAGTCAGGAGATCTGGAAGACCTGGGTTCAAATCGCATTGTTGCTTTTCACTAAACAATGAATCATCTTCTTTACGGCGGCAAAAAGCGGGTGCTTGGGTCTTGCAGCACCTCGTAGCTTTAATATGAATAGATGGTTGCATCCAGCATCGGCATGGGCGGGAGAGACACAATGTAAAGCTGTGTGCTCACAGGCAGCTCGCAGTCTCTGGAGAGCTGTGAATTTTAAAAGGAGGTCAAGGCAGCCTATGTTGTTGTTGTTGTGTCGGATCTCGCCTCGCTACTCCCGGCAGACTTGACTTTCACTTGGAGTCACGTGTACGTGGATAGCTCAGCTTGCCGTGATGCTCGCTAATTAATCAGGTGAGGAGCATCGGCCTGCAAAATGTTCCTGAACACGAGAGTGCACCGGCAGTTTTGTTTGAGGTTTCTTATTCTTGTACCTTGCCTCTGTTACCAAAGTTCTCCGGCTTCTTCTAACCTCCTTCTTCACCTAGATTCGGAATAAATTATGTTTTCAATCAAAAGGTCGACTGAGGGCGATCTCACACTGAGCATTTGTGGCTCGACCGCCATTACTTCATTGTCGTATTACTGCAGTTTATCTGACCTTGTGGATTATTTAAGTCCCATTCCAGCCTTGTGTGAGTACACCTTTAGACCTCTTTGTTACAACTTTCTGAGAACACCCATTCATCAATTTTTTTCAACAGCCTCAGTAGCCACGCCCAGACTTTCCAGTTTCTGGCCACCTCTTCCAGTTCCGACCATCAACAAGGCGTTCCCTGGCCAACTATGAAACATATTTCCCTCCAGGCTTGGCTTGTTCAACCTGGTAGAGTGCAAAAAAGTTGTCCTCTAATTTGTGTGGAAGTGGTAAGTGGCTTCTTAAGTTTAGAATAAATATATGACTATAGGCATTTTATTTCATGTCTACAGGGCTATAATCATGTTTAAAAAAACATACTTACAATTCATAAATAGGTTTTCCATGCTATAAGTACAGAAATATTCCATTTATTAACATTAAATCCTAACATTTACTTATCGCGATTGTGCCTGGAACCAATTAACCGCCATAACAGAGGGACGACTGTATTCGGGGTTACATGTTTTCTCTTTGGCTGCTCACCTTTGCTTCAATATGTGCTTCCAATTAGATGTAATTTTGACCCCCAGCATTCCACCGTAAGCCTTGCGAGGACGAGAGGCGTAGAAAATGGATGGATGGATGGTATTTTGGGGCAAAAAACTATCCAAGATTCATGTTTAGTCGCATTTCACAATCCCAAACAACAACCTGGTTTTGCAAACAATGATCACCTTTGCCTATTTATAGCTGACCCTAGAAATTCCTATCTCCCTTGGCAGCATCCTGGGGGCATATTTCTGGCTACTGAAACACAATTCCTCCCTTGTCGACATGCCTGCATCCATCTGTCTTCCCCCTTTCCAACACCTCCTCCTGTAGTCCCTCTGCTTTCCTAGCTGACTCATCCGGAGCCAAGACTGACAATCCTCCCCACCTCTCCCCTTGACACCCCCAACCACTGCCCCACTCTTCTCCCATCCCTCCCACTTGTCTGTCTTCTGGGCAATTTGCCCTCACCTCCTCTTCCTTTCTGCATCCCTTTCTGTCCCTTCGCGGAATACTGTTTACATTGGTGGCTAAACCCCTAAACGCCACCGACTGTCAACAATGACAATAATCACCTGTACTAATCCATTTAGCTCCTTTGTCATCGGTGCAAGCACAGAGCAAGGGCTTGAGTGGGATCACTCTGGCAGCCCTTCAAATGCGGCCAAATCGGAGAGGGAGCTAGCTGCCGGGAAGCGTCAGAGCCGGCCTCGGAAACCTTGTTAAACAATGCTAATCTTCACCACGGATTGATCGGGAATGGAAGGTGATGCGCAGGAGAGGTAAACAAACAGCGCACCACAGCGTGTGACTTGACCTTCTGCGGCTAAACAGCAGGTTGTCACGTCTGACCTTCAAGATTGGACAATTAGCATAAGGACGTGCAAACGAGGTGCTTTGCAAGTATTTTTGCGACACACTACGAACAAAGGTAGCCACAGCAAAAGGTAAAGCCTTTCAAGAAAATGTACATCCTATAGTCGGCCCTGGTTTATCACATTTAAGTGGTTCCAGATCCGACTGATAATTTTGGAACATTTTCATTGTTGGAGCGTAGTAAACCTGTTTATGACTTTGTAAATATTATTTCTACAATTAATAAAGCCCAGTAGACATGAAATAACACCCTACAGTCACTTGCTATGGAATCACAGCAGGGAGACTGGAGAGGGCCGCCGCTTTAAACCTAGAATGCTACCGCGCTAATTAGCCTTGACTTTATTTATTCCAAATTTTAAAAAGGGCTTCAAATAAAGTGGAGGAGAAAGGCAAAACAAAAGCCAAAAACTTACCACTTCCACACAAAATGGGAGAACCTTTTTCACTATGTCATGTCGGACGTGCCACGGCTGACTTTTGCAGTGTGAGGGTAATCTCATCTACTGTCATGTCTCATCAATGTGGCATTACTGACACCTAGTGGCCAGAATACTACATATCCCTTGTCTTTCAAAATTTTGTGACTACTAAAGTCCATAGTCAGTCATTAAATGGCGGCCATTTATTCATTCATTCATTTTAAAAAAAATGCAATATAGTGAAGGAGCAATGTTGGAAAAGAGATACAGTGAGGGATGATCTATATAATTTTGTACCCAGTACAGTAGATCCTATATCTAGATTTCTTGTCAAATATTTTTGGCCACTAGATGGCATGACCTTGATTTCCAACCCCCAAAGCCACACACATCATTGCAGCTTCCTGCACACGGAGAAATAAAAAACACAAATTACACCTCGCTTGGAGTAGCGTGGTATTGATCTTTATTATTTCTAATTCAAAGATTAATCACACTGTTCCCGGCTGCCCGGTGTGTTCTCAAATGCTGCTTGGGCAAGCGTGATCAATAGAGTGCCACTGGCTTTGTATCCATCAACAAATAACAATGCAAATAAAAATCAATGGTCCAGCAACAGGAAACTGCAACTGCAATTGGCCAACAGGTTGGCCAATTACAGCCTAGTGTTGCCCACAGGCACCTTTAGAACGGAATCATGCCAGGACGCAAAAAAGGGCCGTTCACAAATGCCAATTACAGTGTGACAATTTCAAGGATGGCAAATAACGGAGGCATTAGAGCATTAAGACATATGATGGGCTGCGTATCCGGCTTATCTAGCAGTGATCCTTATCCTCATTATCCAAACACTGCTCCACGTTCCCATTCTGCGCCAACACTAACTGCACAGAACTGCTCCTGCCGTGTGAATCCACATTTTTGTTTTTCAAAGGCTGTGGTTACTCGATCCGACGATAAACCGCCTTCCACACCCTAACGCTTGTTCCCGGTAGATTGCCTACTCAAAAACACGTCTCTGCGTTCCCAAGCGCTACATGGAACCTCCTTCGCAGCCAACAGTGCAACATTCTCGCAGTTTTTCACCTGACGTACCGTACACGTTCCTTGGAATCAGTGAACAGCTCTCGGGGGGGGGGAACACTTACAAGGTCACACTAAAAGGTGCAGAGCTACACTTCAGGGAGCGACAATGCTGTAATGAAAAAATGCATTTGTACTGCAAAGGAATAATGCAAAGGATTTTGTGTCCCTACTCTTGTTACTCTCTGCAGTTGAGTGCCCCTGGCTGATATATGGGAAATATTGTGTATTTGTCACAATGTCTATTTGCACAGCTCACACTGTTTCAAGAGGTTTGCAAGCCCCCAGCCCTCCTAATATTCTGGCTGTTACAGTCGTCGAGCAAGCAGCGGACGCAGCCACACGTTTGATTTAGCTCGTTTCCTTGGCAACCCCTCGAAACACAGCTACCGAGGTCTGTCGCACACAAAGCCCTCCGGAAAGGTACGACGTAAATGCTATTTTCAAGCACCAAATTAACATAGCGCAATTGCAGTGTTTAAAAACACACATTTTCCCTTTGATCATGCTGAAATTTGGCAAAAGGGATTCGCCTCGCTGCTTTCCTCGCCACAGAGCCTCGGCGTTTCCCACATTTCACAGCCCCCAAAGCGTTGTGACACCGGAAGATCTACCGCACCGCACATGCATCAACAGCAATAAAAAGCAGACGAAAATAGCGTCTACCGTCAGACCCCAGCGGGGCCGGAGATTTGTGACGGGGCTTGGGGATGTGGGGGGGTCTCTCCACCTCTCGCTTACATTGATCACTGAAAAGATCAACCTTAGATCGGAGGAGCGCCGGTCCAGGGTGGGGAGTGAGAGGACGGCTGTGGTGGTCCAAGGTGAGGGCTCCAGAGGGGAGATGTTGGAAGTCAGGGGGGTTATGCAACCAAGGAGGAGGAGGAAGAATGAAAGGAAGGTTGGCAGTGAAAGCTTGTGAGGTTCTTGACCTATTTTTTGTTATTTTTGTCAAGTTTAATTGGGAACCATCACAGACTTACATTTGTTAAAAGCAAACTTGACACTCATTTGTTGTACTGGATCACCATGACACTTTTATTTATATGAATGTATTTAATTTTTACATTCTGTTGATTCTTTTATTATATACTTTTTGTGTTTTGTTGACGACTTGATTAGTGACCAAAAGACTACATATCACTAGTATTTCAATATGTTTTGACTAATAACAAACAATAGTCTACCACCAAACAGCCGTCATTTATCAATTAATCCATTTCTGGGGGGAAAAAATGCAATAGAGCGAGAGAGCAAAGGACAACTGTACATAGAATAGCTTATCTATGTTTTTACAGTATTCAAAACATCAGCATGGCCTCTGCGTTCTTTAGACACGGCTGCCTTCAAAGAGCTATTGCAGTGTATATTTGATATCTTTTAAACATGACACTCCATGGCCGCACGGTGGATGAGTGGTTAGCACATTGGCCACACAGTCAGGAGATCTGGAAGACCTGGGTTCAAATCTCCGTTGGGCATCTCTGTGTGGAGTTTGCATGTTCTCCCCGTGCGTGTGTGGGGTTTCTCCGGGTACTCCGGTTTCCTCCCACATTCCAAAAACATGCATGTTAGCTTCATTGGCTGCTCTAAATTGTCCATCAGAGTATACATGAGTGTGAATGGTTGTTTGTCTATATGTGCCCTGCGATTGGCCGGCGACCAGTCCAGGGTGTACCCCGCCTCCCGCCCAAAGTCAGCTGGGATAGGCTCCAGCATCCCCGTGACCCTAATGAGGATAAGCGGTATAGAAAATGAAAGATTCTCCATGTTCGAAAATAAAACCATGGCCAAAGACAGGAGAAGCATGCAGTACAAATGTATGCATATACAGTACACACACACACACACACACACACACACACACTGGCTATGGGTTATATTTCATTGCTTTAATGATTAGCTGTACCTGCTACTGACAACCCAACCCCCTCTGCATAATGACTGCCCCTAGTCATCTCATCCTAGCCATCATCTTGTTTCTTCTCTCATGTCCCCAGAAGCAAGAAAGTAGTACGTAGGTGGAGACGGGGTTTGCAAAAGCGGCTCCCGGGGGAGCCGGCAACACGGCGGAGCCATTATGAGGAAACGGGACGGCGCTTTTCCAGGGCCAAAAGGGGACACGCTTAAGTAAAGAATCTCTACAATTTACTTGCATCCACAGCGTGCCACGCGGGGTCTTTAAAAATGAACAAAATATCTAATTGTCTGTCGTACAAACAGTCGTTACCATCGGAGGCCCTCCATTTGCCGCTGCACGTCGCCCCGCTGTTTAAGGAGTGAATGGATCTGTTGAGCAGAGCCATTTTCATTATTCAGAGCTATTGCGCATGCAGGAAACGGCCCTGCGAGTACATTACGCCGAGCCGTTCTTTGCTTCGCTCTCAACACCTGTCTCTAAATGGAGGGTTTGTTGTACCTCCAAAAAAGAAGTATTCAAATTGAATAATTTATCCAAACGCCTCAGCATCTCTTTTTACAAGCCAGCTCATTCCAGCAGCCGCCCGCGTTCTTTCAGCGCCGTCTTTCACTGGATAGTGGGCACAAAATAGAGCAAATGAATGCTGCTTTCCGGTTCGCTATGTAGGGCCATGTATCATACTTGCAACCTGACATGATGGTCCGTAATAAAGTTGTGATCTGCTGGGAGTAATGAGGCACTCGGAGGCCTGGCCACAGTTGACCGTGTTCATGACTAAATAACCTGATGATATGCAGGCTACACAAAACTGGAGAGTGTGTGGCTTATTTACACCGGCTGCAAAGTGTACTGCTTTGGATTTATTCTGTGGGGAATCGAGTATTATAATAATTAAGAACTCTTAATGAGGATTTGTGAGGTCAGGTCAGGGATATTACACAAATTTTGGCTTTTTTTTGTCAACCTAATTTTTTGTTTGATGACTTTAAAAAAATATTTAAGAAAAAAATGTAAACTCTGTGCCATCAAAATAACATTTGTTTCTTATGGTATTAAGTTTTTTTCTCGTAAAAGTACATTACCTGTTTTTTTCATTACAATACAACTTTATTCACATTTTTTGTGTTGTGTGCACATTCTTGTGTGCTGTTTTCCCGGCCTTTTGTTGTAGATGGCCTGCACCTGGTTGGAGGCGGAGCTACTGGTCGCACCTCATTCCATCCATCTACTTAAGCTGAGTGCAACCAGCTGCCAATGCTGGATCTTTCCCTCCTGTCCTCTACACGCCTTGTCTGCTCAACCAAGCCAACGTTGTGTTTTGGTGCGCCCGGTTGTTATTCATGGTGCTACCGACGCATCATCGCTTCATGTTGTTTTCCGGACTATTAAAAGACGGAGCTCAACTTACCTTGCCTCCTGCCTCTGCATCTGGGGTTCAGACCAGAACCACCAGACCATTTTCACTTTTTTCGTCTACCTAATTTCCCAAAAATTTACAGCTTTATTTGGTTTTGCTTGTTCCTCATAATATTATGACTTAAAAAATGCACAATTTTTATTTGATAATTCAACTCTATGCTACTAAAATGATTTTATTTTGCCTCATAATACCACAAGTTTTTATTCTTGTACAATTGCCCATTTTTTTCCGTTATACAACTTCATTCCCATAATATTTTGACTTTTTCCCACAATATAACACTTCTCACTAGCCAATTTTGCAAAAATTACAACTTTATTTTGTTTTTTTTTCTATAATATTACAAATCATGCAACTGGCTGGCGACCAGTCAAGCGTGTACTCCGCATCTGGCCCAAAGTCAGCTGGGATTGGCTCCAGCACTCCTTCATGACAATAGCGAGGACATGTGACACAGAAAATGCCGGAATTAATATTACGACTTTTAAGAACAGATGTTTTCTTTAATAATAGAACTTTGTGCAACTACAGTATAGTGACATATTGTAAAAGTACATCTGTTTCCTGTTAGATTACAGTATTCCCCTGTTTTGCCTTTATATTTGTAAAATTACAGATTTTCAAATGTTTGCTTTTTTTGTTCAGTTATATACTGTATTTATGCTAAGGTAAAGCACATGTAATGTAAAAATGTTTGATGCTAAAATATAAAGTGCAATATAAATAAATAGTATTTTTACATTATATCACACGTTTTTGGTCTTTGTTTTTTGCATCCAGCATAGCCTGGGACCATAATGAGGATAAGCACAAATAAATTATAAATATGTGACAGAATGTGACAAAAATGTACATAATGTACATACAATGAATCAAATGTACATATGCATATAATATGCATGAATAGTGCCTGACGCATATGCTGAAATGACGCCATAATGGGATGCCTTGCATGATGGCAGTGCCCTGTGTGTGTTTATGGTTTCAGCGGGATATAAAATCCAGCCTAAATACTTACAGGGCCGTGAACATAAGTTACTAAATGATCCTAAGTTAGCTAGCCTGACGACCAGGCCAAATGCTAGACCGTCTACAGTAGTCCGTCTGTTCTATCAATCATTCATAACTGGTGAGTAGCTATCCGTTTTGTAATTTAAAATGTATTACGTGTGTTAGGCGTATTTAGGGCTTAATGCTGGTATGACAGCGGCAATGGAAGAGAGAAGGGGGCGAGTTGAATTGAATGTGGTAATTACAACAGTAACTCTTATTGCAAATGGTGTTGAATGTCTACACTGTATTTGACGGGGGGGAGGAGCAATCTGAGACATTTTATGAGCATATCCATCAGTTGCAGTTTTGCGCCAATCATGGGTGGTCTTGAACTGTAATCTCCTGGTTTCTTCATGCCCTTCCCCCTATCGGATGCTTGGTACTTCCTGTAGTTGAGTTAGTTACAAACTATTGCCGCCATACGACACACTGGGCCAGTACTGCCATGACAAACGAGCTACATTTAAATACAAGCTTATCTCCAGCAGCAGTGCCCGAAACGAGAGCCCTGTCGGCGAACGTTCATTTGAACCCAGGATATTCTTCCCTGTCCGAAGTGCAGAGAACGGCCCGTTTTATTTTTTATCTTTGCTGCTTGTTTGATGAAGCCGCGGGGAGTAGAGCAGTCCATACTTAATGGAGGAAGGATGGTGGCTTTAAAGCCATTCCTGTCTTTACTGTGTCTGATGGCGACTTCAGGGTGACCTTGGCAACTATCGTTTGCTAGACGCTCTAGCCAAGGTCCGTAATGTTTAATGGTGTTCCATCTTGTAAGAACGCCATGAACCTTAGGATGCATTCACACTTGTCAGGTTTGATTCCGATAAAAGGAACTCTGGTCTGCTCGCTCTCATAGTATGGTTCGTTTGGTGATGGTCCGAGCCATGTGTGCATCAAACAACTGGACAGACGTGCCTTGGCCCACTTGCAAATGACGTCTGTTGTGTTTTGGTTCACTTTAGCTGAAAGCAAACGTGACAGTCATGGTCAAAGGTTTGCCGTTTCACAAACTCTTTCTGTCAGATGTTACTATGTTATTATGTTGTTCCCCAAACCCCTTAGTTATCACTTTTGCTTTTGGAAAAGGCCACTAAAATGCTCTTGGGTGGTTGGCAAAAGTGGCTTTCAGAGGTTGTTTTGGTACCAGTCTTTATTCATGGCTGTGGTCTTTGTGAGTAAAATTGTGAGAAACAACTCCACACGTTTTCAGGATGATTTACTGTTGGAAAGACACAAGACTGATGGTACCTTTCTTCTCTGGACAAGCTTTTTCTGCATGCTCCAACCAACCACTCATTAGGAAAAAAATGGTTTTACCCCTGGCTCAGAGAGTCCATAACTAGTATCTTTTGTCTGTCCCTGAAGGTTTTTCTGTATAGAAGTGGCTTCCATGCAGGTGACAATTGCTCTAAAACTGCAAGGGAAGCTCAGCTTCCTCTAAAACGTCCAAAAAGTAAAGTGGTGAAATATGTAGTGCTGTGTGTACATTTCACTGACTCCTTTGCACTAGAAAAACTGAAATATTTTGTTCAGAATCAGCTACTTGTCACAGGTAACCGACACGACTTCCTGCTCATTCATCCCTGCAGCGTTACGGCGTTTTAATAGACAGTCGGACGCTGGACCACAGACTGGAGAGTGTGTTGTTGCACTGCGCGAGACTGGACAGTCATCGGATAAATGTTGGCTTCGTCCCACCCATCGGACGCCGAGCGTCGCTAGGAGTCCACGGAGCAATAGGCTGGCCAGACTCTCGACTTCTGCGTGATGATTGGCTGATCTGTCTGAGACAGGATCCTATTTTGATTGACAATGACGTGCCAATATAAACATCCACTCGAGCATTTTCCACGTTTTTCTTTCCGTTCACAACAACTGAACTTCTGTCCTTGAAGTACATAATGATCTGAAAACGGATGGTTTAGGTACCATCCTTGTAGCAGCAATGTCCTTGCCTATGAAGCTAAGCAATGATGGCTGCACATGTTTATTTGCAGGCAAGCATGGTTAACGGAGGAAAACCAAAGATTTCAACCCCCCTTAAAGCTTACAGTCTGTTATTCTCACTCAATCATGGTGATCGAGTCATCTCCTCTGTCAGCCCTCTCACCTATGTAACTCAAAAATCACTACCATGAAGTCAGATGGTGCTTTTGAGGCAGGACTGAAATGCAGTGGAAATATTTTGGGGGATTAAGTTCATTTTCATGACAAAAATCACCTTTCCAATCAACTGCCAATAATTTAATCACTCTTCATAACGTTCCGGATTATGTGCAAATTGCCACCGTGAAAATTGAAAAGTGGGGTAGCAGACATAGAAAATGAATATTTGTGTCATTCTCAAAACCTTTGGCCATGACTTTTCACAGACCAGAGACAAAAATGACAAAGTGTCAACACTGAGCGAACGACACCCAAGTACACACCGAGTATGTGTTTTTTTTCTTGTTCCATACCAGAGTACCAAGCCAAGTGAATGACATACAGTATTTTATGTGACCAAAATGGCAGATTTCAATATGAAAAGAAAGTAGTACACGGCCTCTGGGGTATCTCCCAACACAACACTACATACTCACACAGGATTTAGCACGCTTTCTCAACAGCCCTAAGTAGCTCTCTATTCCCTCCCCCCTGCCACCGTTCTCCCCAAGCTCCAGGGTGCATTGTTCTTGGAGACGAGCATCATACTGGAGATTTAGAACTCGGTGGATTAAACCAGACGGTTTAGTCCCTGGTGGCTCGTGCCTTTTGTGGAGCGGTCCCAAAAATAAAGGTCCAAAGCCACTCGAGGATAAAGGCAACCCATTCATCATGCAGTGGTCAGTAGACACATAGAGTATCTTCCTGAACATGGCATAAACACACTAGGCCAGGCGTTATAAAGACAAGTCCATAGCCAATTTTCCCCTCTCAAATGTGTACGGCACACGGGGCATACTGTATGTGCTAGCACGACATTTATCTCCTGTTTTTATGTAGCTGAGTGCTCCAAACGCTCCATGCACACACACACGGGCGGTGGTGTGGCTAAAAAAAGACCCTCACACTCCATCACAGCATCCCACCTGATCACGCCACCGCAAGCTGTTAAGATGCAAACAACAACAACAACACTGAGCACCTACAGACATGCGCTTTCCACACATAACGACGTCTTTATTTTTATTTTGATGCCACGGCGGGAGCGTCCTAGCGTTTACACGACATCGTCCGGACACTTGGAGCATGTTTGAAAGAAAAGATTCATTCGTGAGATATTGACAGGGGTGTGTAGCACAGGGGCTTTTTTGAAACATCGAGAAAAAATCCAATCAAGGTATCCACACCGCAGCATTTTCACAATAAAAGCATGCTACAACTTATTTCAGCATGCACGAAACACATTTTCTGACCCCCAAGAAGGAGCTGTAAATGTCTGCCTGTTAGACTACACAATGAAAACGTCACACGGCTGCAGAAGTCCAAAGTGAAGATGCACCATCAATGAAGTATTTCAGCGTTGGAGACGTTTCACCAAACGACTACTTAGAGTAACTTGTCATTTTGTGTATCCTGTAACTAAGCCGCTTTCCTGCAAGAGTCACGGATTAAGCATTTTGCTTCAGGCCCCTTCAGCCTATGACTTTGGTTATGGTTATTACTTTGGAGGCAGAGAACATTACTCATTTATTTTTCAGGGTATGTATAAAAAAAGCAATCTTCCAGTATTTTTTTCCTCATAAAAACCTAGTGGACTTTTTTTCTTTTTTAGATACCCAATATATTTCATCTCTTTTTTTTTTTTTTTTTACATCACAGTAAACACAGCATCTTTCAAGCATTTCCCGTCGTTTGTGTCTGCACAAACGCAAAAAGAGGAAGCGAGTACTTTGAGGTGCCAGCCGCACGCAGAGAGAGGCGCACGCAGATATGCAAACAAACACGGGCCAAAACAACTTGAGGTGGCAGACAGAGCACCGCAGGAAATGTAAGCACTATTCGCGGGGGACGCTGTCACTCAAAGTGGCGTGAACTCAAAGAGAATAACACTTGAGCTTGCAAGATACAAACGGCAACCCGCACTTCCTGATGATGCTTACCCCTGCAAAGAGAGTGGAAGGGGTAAGAAAATGGGGGGTGGTCAGAAGCAGCGTGGGGCTGAGTAATGCATGCTGAAGGCTGTCTTTGGAAGCCCTTGGAAGGATGGATGTGTGGCAGCTTGGAGCTCGCCGATCCGTCTTGCACTGTCGAGGTTTGTAAATACCTGACATGTGACTGGGAGGACGGCCGGCAGGATGCTAAGCACGCCCGACTCGCACGACAAAGCACTTGGGACACGACCAGAACACACGCTTTGGGTCCAAAAAGCACACACAATGAAAGCATTCCCGTATTTGCCACACGACAGGTCTCACCAAACAACAGCGTGTTAGGTCCGGTGTGTTTAAAAAGACCTTCTGCGGTGGTTCTTGGGAGAGAAATGTTTTCGTGCCCCCCGACTTACCATACCATTGAGCACCTGATAATATTTATTTCTTTACAAAGTGGAAAATTGGGACAAAATACATACCTGCAGAAACGTGAACGCGTATTCACTGGTCAAAATGTATGCAGAGTACAAAAAAATGGTACAAGTTGGCAGGTTCTGCAAGTTGATTGAACTGTAAGACACCGACTAGGTAGCACACGGACACTTTAACCACGCTTTCAACCACGTGAGATTCATTCTGCACCTCCTTCGGTGAGAAACCCTTAACTAGTCTCCTGTTTCATTCCTACAAAACAGAGTTTTAAGCCACACTCGTCAGTTGGGTTGAATGCTTCTCAAATTAAAACAGATAATTAGCCTCGCGTGTGGCTCTCGATGTGTCAACGCGGTGGCGTCATCGTGTCGTTGCAGGCAGGGCGGCAGAAACGCTAGGTGTGCTAAAATAAGGACTATCCTGAGAAAATATCCCGAGACACCATCAGACCGCTCAAAAACAACATACGGGGCGTCGTCGAAGATTTTTGCCTCTGATTGGCACACGTTTCCATCAAAGTGGGTCCAAAACCTTTCCTAGATTTGCGGGAAATTAAAAGGCTGATTAAACCAACGGCGGGCAATTAAAATGCACCGCTGATTACATCAGCCCATTCAATTGTACACAAAGTTTTGGGCCATTTTTAGGCCAGCATTTTTGAAATATATTTTTTCTTACTGAATAAGCTATGTACTAACTTTAAAAATGTCACTGTTACACATTCTTATCCTACACCTCACAATAAGACACACATGAGAGACACGGAGAAAGGGGTTGAATCATGCAAATAGAAACACGTGTTGTACCTGTTAAGTAAAAATAAATAAATCAATACACTAAACACAATAAGTGCTCAATCTCTTTGCAATGAATTACTTAAAAAATGTTGCTTTTAATAAGTGATTGAGTCCTGCTGCTTTGCTTTGGCACGTCTCCCCACCATATGTAGCTTTGCATGTGTTAAGGATGCGTTAGTTTGAGTGTGTTTCACAGAATCTGTAACCTCATATCCGCTAATTTAAGACATTTTCCGTCATTTCATCACTCATGAGCATTACTTGGGAATATCTGTTAATGCTATTTGCAGTCATTTCATCACGCAGCAAAAAAACCCCAAAAACAACCGGCAGTAATGTTACAAAACTAAAATACATATACTATATTAAGAGGAAAAAGTTGTAATCCAATGAGAATAATGTCGTAATATTATGGGGGGAAAAAAGTCCTTTAAGTAGTGCTTCAAGGATGAAAAATTTAAATTATGTATTGAAAACAGAACAAAAATATGTGGTATTTTTGGGATTGTGATTGCAGAAAAAAGTTGTAAAGTAACAAAAATAAAGTACAAATATTAAGGGAATAAAGTCATGATTATGAAAAGTAAATTTAAAAGTTAAAATACTTAATAAATTTTAAATACAATTTAAAATAAAGTCACAACTTTACAAGAATAAATTATATATGCTACATTATGAGGGAACAACCTTTTAAAGGGATAGAGTTGATATATTAAATATATATAGATATATATATATATATTTTTTTTTTAAAGGTGTTCTGAATGAACAGCAAACAAAACTAAATAAAGTTGTAATTTTTGGAAAATTAGGTTGGGGGGAAAGTTATAATATTATTATTAAAGTCAAAATATGTGAATAAAATAAAAATATTATGAAAAGATAATTGACAAAGATGATTTTAAAAGAAAGTTAAGAAAAAAAACAGTAAAAATGTGAAAAAAAAAGCAAAGACCAAAGTTCATACTAGTAATATTCAACATTATATATATATATATATATATATGTTATATATATATAATATAACTTCTGAGCATATCTTTAGAAAATATCAAAATGGCCCTTGCATCCTTTCTTTTTTTACCCCTGGTTTAAGTTGATTTCAAACATGCTGAAGACAGTCACGAAGGTGCATCCCGTTTACATGTGCACAATTTAAATGTCATTTGATCCGTTATTTAAACGTAGCAGGCGAAGAACATGCTTCCCCCACATTGCAGCAGCACGATCTAAAACAAAACACTAAGACCGCAGGCTGCTAATCAACCTGACAACAGCACCAAATTGTCCGCACGCATATTTTGTTCAAGGAAGAGCAGAAATGCATGTACTGTACACGGAGGCGGGTATTAAATATTGCATAGGGAATAAACACTGCAGCCAAAGGCGCTAAGCTGAGAAGGAGAGAAGGGAAGGGGAAATCAAACGTAGAGAAGGGATATGGATTGTCACGTTTGTACAATAGTAAAGGTTCAGAGGTCATCGCATACTTGAAGCGAGAACACTCATTCAGCACATCGGGGCTGGTGTCGGTCCCAATGAGGCCCTTTGACTCTCGCCGCGCTAAAGAGAGGGTGGATATTACGCCTGTGCCGAGAGCTTGCTCCCGCGTCGGGCGATTTAATTACAGCAATCTGGAGAACCAACAAAAGCAGCTTGACTTAATCCACAGTCTATCTGTGGAGGAGAAAACACCACTTTGTACCGCTACCGAGGCCAACGCCTTCCATTACCATCATCTCATCGAGGCAAGAGGTCCTTGAATGCAACTGCAGTCATTCAAAAGCTGGGTGGCCCGTTTTCTTTTTTCTTTAAGAGTGCAGATTTATGTAGGATGAATGGGAATAATAACCCAACAGGATGCCTTTTTAGAGAACATTTGCATTCGTATGGGAGTCGTCCCCGAGTGGCTGATCACAATTAAAATTGTAATGAATTCTTCAATGCAGATAAGCACTTCTGTACGGGGCTGATAAGAAATAGAAAGAAGTGGTGGAAACATCCATAATGAAGCATTATGTTATGTTTTGTTTTGTTTCTACTGAGAGGGAATCTCCCAACTGGAATAATGCTATCACGTATGGTATATATAGATATTTATATACACAGTATATATATTGCCCTGCGATTGGCTGGCGACCAGTCCAGGGTGCACCCCGCCTCCCGCCTGAAGTCAGCTGGGATAGGCTCCAGCATACCTAATGAGGATAAGCGCTATAGAAAATGGATGGATATATATTTATAGATTTATCAAAACATATAAATAATATCAATCAAATAAATTAAATAAATCAAATAAATTTGATTTTGTATCAAATAAATATAAAAAAATTACCAAAAGGTGACAAGTACAAACACAAAACAATGATGAATAATGCTATGTATGCTATGGCACGACGCACCAATCTAACACAACAGTGTACAAAGTGTGGCCATTAGCTGTCTTCAGGTGTTGTTTTTTATTGGAGCTGTGGCAGGCACATTAATGACTACGTGTAATATTTACAGTATTTTGCACACTTGAAGCGTTGGCGGAACTTCCTTGCTCTCACATAGCAACATAGAAAGGAACGCTACCCCTAGCATTAATTTTTTAAATCAAAAGCAACAGTCGTGGTAGCTCCAAAATGTAGGGCTAATTTTTTCTAGTGGCCTGAGGCGTTGTGAGTGAGTGTGTGGTGAAGCTAGTTGCTAGCTGACTAGTAGCTAGCTGGTGTGGAGCTGCAAGGTGTCACTACGCCAGTCAGGTGGTTCTTGGGCATAGCAATGTTAATAGCAATAATAATGACAACGTCGCTCTGGCTTGGGAAATAGGCAGGTCACATTATGTAAATGGGGCATTGTTTCTTTAGGTTTTTCTAGCTGTTTTTATATATTTAGAAAGCACAGAAAAGAGGAAGACTGTGTACATGTCTCACATAAGGATTGGGGATGATGGGCAAAATTAAAAAAAAAAAAAAAAAGGTGCAGTTTTCCTTTGAAAAATATTGTTGTAGTATTATGAGAAGAAAAAAAGACAATCAAGTTGTCATTTTTAGAAAATTAGGCTAGTGAAAAAGTTACATTATGGGAATAAAGTCGTAGTTTTATGAGAAATACATTTACAAAGATTATATAAGAATAAAGTTTAAATGTTGGTGAATGAAAAAAATGAAACACCAAAAATGGCAGTAGTGTTCCAAATAATAGCAGTCCAATGTGACTAACCAGATGAATCACTGTTATTAGTATATTTTTATTGCTACATGGCAAACAGTGGCAAAAACAACACATGGCAAAGCTACAAGTAGGTGCAGTAGATTCTCAAAACCAACAGGACCCAGCATTTGTGATGTGCACGCTCTTAAGGCTGTGCAATTGGGTGATTAGTTGAAAAGGGTGTGTTTAAAAAATAGCAGTGTGGCCTTCAATCAGTCATCAGTGATCTATTTTGTGAATCAAACAGGTGTGAATCAGGTGACCCCTATTTAAAGATGAAACCAGCACTTGTTGAACATGCACTTCTCTTTGAAAGCCTGAGGAAAATGTGTCACTGTGCAGACATTGTTCAGAAGAACAGCGTACTTTGATTAAAAAGTTATTTGGATGGGGGAAAACATAAGAGGTGCCAAAAATATTTGGCTGTTCAGCTCAAATGATCTCCAAAGCCTTAAAATGGAGAACATAACCAGATACATGTGGCAGAAAACGGAAGACAACTTTTAAAAGGGATCAAAGAATAACTAGAATGGCAAAGGTTCGGCCAATGATCAGCTCCAGGATGATCACAAACAGTCTGGAGTTACCTGCAAGTACTGTCACAGTTAGAAGGTGTCTGTGTGAAGCCAATTTACAAGAATCCTCCGCAAAGTCCCTCTGTTAAAAAAGGCATGTGCAGAAGACGTTGCAATTTGCCAAAGAACACATCAACTGGAACATTGTGTGGACTGATGAGAATAAAATTGTTCTTTTTGGGTTCCAGGCCCGCAGACAGTCTGTGAGACGACCCCCAAACTCTGAATTCTAACCATAGTAGACAGTGAAGACAGTGATGCATCATAATAGCTAATGGCAGCAGCTCCAAGCTATGGCATCACATAAACAAATTGACCAATTCTAGTGACAAAGAAAAACAAACTGTAGATTGTCTTAAATAAATGGCCCTCCAGTTATGAGTATAAACGTTAATTGCAGGGGAATTTAATAAATTCTTGGTTGAATCAGTCCAGGATCTGGCAAATGACTTTAAGGGTAATTTTTCTTCTGTAAAGGAGTAGATAATGTACTTAGTCCAATCACACACCTTGTAAATCTGTCAATTCAGACAAACACCTCCCTCAGAGCTGGAAAATTGCTGTAATTTATAAGTCAGGTGACAAAGATCAACACAGTAACTACAGGCCAATCGTAATCCTTCCTGTAGCTTCCAAAGTGCTGGAGATAGTTGTGGCTGAACAACTCAAGGAACATCTACAATCCAACCAACCGCTGCATCCTCTGCAGTTTGCTTTTCGGCAAAAGCACAGAAATTGCCACCTGCCAACTACTTGAGCAGATTAAAAGTTTTTAGATTTTAGACCTCCAGAAGGCTTTGATACAGTGAACCGTGAAAACTTACTCCAAAAATTGCAGCAATTCAAATGTTCATCTCCAGCTCTTGAGTGGTTCAAAACCTATTTGGAAGGTAGAGAACAGTGCGTCAAGGTCGGTGATGTTACGTCTCCCCTACGGTCTAATGCCTTGGGAGTGCCAAAAGGTTCCGTTTTGGGCCCATTGTTGTTCACAATGTACATAAATGATCTCCCGGACTGTTGCCAGGGTGTGACACAGTCACTCATGTGGCAGCAAAATCGTCTACTCTGGCTGGGCAGCAGTTAACACAGGCTATACTGAACATCTCCAACTGGCTCCAAAAGTCCCATTTCCCTCTGAATGTCAAGAAACTTTTCCAATGTGTTTTTCAAATCAACAACAGGCCTCCTGGGAGCACATTTGAGGTTCTTTTAGATCAGGAACCACTTCATGAGGTGAATGAGACAAAATACTTGGGTTTCAAAGCCGTGTCAACCATGTTTGCACCAAGGTCAAATCCAATCTTAACTGTTTAAAGTTCATCAGAGGAGAGCTACCACACTGTGCTGCTATATTGTACATGCATGAAATGGTGTTTCCACATCTGTCCTATCGCATCACGGCATGGTCACAAACATCAGCTTCCGCCCCACAAGCCTGAAACCTCTCTGTATAAAAGAGCAGTGAAGATTTTGGAGAAGAAAGGATGAGATCAGATGGCATCATTGTGAAATCATACAGATTTTGCACTGCCATTATTTTGAACTCTACTATGTGCTTTTTCCCCGGCATCTAAGCCAAAATGTGCTTTTTTTTCTCCCAAAATATTTTTAACGTATACCATATCTACATTTGTTGCTAAAATACAAAACATCAAAGTGGCAAAGATGCATCCTTTCATTTGTCACTATCGCTGGAAAATGTTTCGACACCCCTGCCAAATATTATTACTATATAAAATATAATTTATACTAATCAACCCATGGTTCATTTGGCATCTTAAAACACACAGTAGGTGCATTTTTTGGTGTTGCATTGTAACACATGGTAGGAAGAAATAAAAAGATGTTTTATTCATTCCATTATTCATTCCACTCGGAGTTTTATTATCATAATGGCATATTTTAGGACTAAATATTTAACTATGCTACAACCTTTGTGAGCAGCTAAACTAATACACAGTAAATAAAACATTACGCTTACCTTATTATCATGGCCAGTACTTTCCCCAAGGCTTGTTTACTATGTGTATCTGTAAAGAACACAATACAAGAAAGTACTTTTCTCATATAGTATAGTTCAGTGGTTCCCAAACGTTTTTTGCAGTGCCCCCCTTTTGGAGATAAAAGGATTTTCAGCGCCCCTCCGCCCGAAAAATGTGATAATGAAAAGTGTTTGTGGGGGCACACCCCCAGTTTGAAAACCACTGGTATAGTCCTTTATTGGCACAACCAACCCCTTTAAATTCATTCAAGGTAAAAGCATTTCCCTGCCATGAACCAGGCTAAGGTTGTATGAACCCCATTTTTTTACCATAAAGACATTACAATGGATTGCACCATCAAGGCAGAGGGGTGTTTATTTAGCAATGTTATCGCATGTGTAGCATGGCTACACTCTTTTTTGTTGTTTTTACCTCTACAAAGCAGCCCCTCTTGCGATCCTACATCATAACAAGATCCTCCCAGTTATGAGTTACTCCATCAACCCCTTCACGCAAGAACCTGGACTCGCTTTTAGTGCATTGTCAATTGTGGCGCGCCCCAATCGATGGGTACTTCCTTAAGGGTAGCAGATGAAGCGCACAGTGGCTACATCTGATTTGTGCGTCCGCATTAATATTTCATTTTTTGCACGGTCACGGATAAAACAAGAAGAAGGAGAGAGAAAGAGAGAGAGAACATTCATTATTAATAAACTCATTATGTCCAGTCATATCACAAAGACTTTGTGAAATATAAAAGGCTTTTTATAGGCTGCATGCAAACTATTTCAAACACAACAAGTAGTGGGACGCAATAAGTACTCTCTAGAGAGCTTTCGGTCCTTAAAAACAGCAGAGTGCGCCTGTAGAGGATATATAGATATATAGATTTAGAGGATCTTCAACTCTTTGTTTCGCAATATGTGTCTAAATACAGCAGAACGCTAATGTTACATGCAGGACCCTTATTTGCATATAGCAAAGTGCTCCTGTCATATGGAGGATCTTTGACTAGAGTTTTCGTACTTGGTACATCAAAACAGCAGAGCGGTCCTGTCATATAGAAGAGAAGTCCAAACCACCAGCCCGCGGCCCGGTACCAAAGCAGGCCGCGGAAAAATTCAGAAGGAAAGATAAAACACGTAAAAAAAAAATTGTTTCATAACTAAATTGAATTTTAGATAAATGCATTCTGTAAAAACAATATACTGTTAGAAAGCCCATAGTTTTTGCATGTTTTTGTCCTTTTCTTTCATAATTTTTTGCAGAGTTTATTCCCCATTGTTCATCAGTCCTTGAACTCACCATAGTTGTGTGTTCCTAGACCAAGCAAAAGTAACGTTCTTTTCTTTTTTCACCTTAATGCTAATCCTGTGTATGAATGCATAAAGCTGAATCTCCATGACATTAATATCTGTGTTGAGTGCTAGTGTTGGTATTTGTTAGGTGTCAGCATGATGCATACTAACACACTGCCTGTCACCCACGCATCAAATAATGTAATAATCTTCTCTCCGGAAAACAAACCCCAGGCTTGTACCATTGGTGACTCTGTATTCATTTTGTGCTTTTAATTTGATGTCGTTGCAAGCTATACTGCTACAGACGATACAAATATTTGTGGAGGCAGCTGATCGGTGCTGTGGCCGTAAAGTGGTCGGTGCCTGTCGTGGCAGTAATCCCACAACCCGTTGGTGGACATCAGCAGTAAGGGATGCTGTCAAGCTGAAGAAAAAGTCCTATCAGGCCTTTTTGGCCCATGGGACTCCGGAGGCAGCTGACCGGTACCAGCAGGCCAAGCGGTTTGCGGCTCTACACTTTCAACGGCATGTATGGTGAGGACCTCGACTTCAAACGCTGTGGACCGGTGAAAGCTATACTTCGAAGACCTCCTCAACCCCACCGACTTGTCTGCCAAAGAAGAAGCAGGGCATGGGGACTCCAGCCTGAGGTTGCCAAGATGGTCAAAAAGCGCCTCTGTGGCAGGGCACCGGGGATAGATGAGTTCCCCCAGAGTTCCTTTGAGCCGAAATGCTGTGGGGCTATGTTGGTGTTGACATGACTCTGCAGCATCGCATAGACATCGTAGGCAGTGCGTCTGGAATGGCGGACCGGGTTGGTGGTCCCTTTTTAAAAAGGGGGGCCATAGAGTGGGTTCCAACTATCATGGGATCATGGTAAAGTCTATTAATGGCTTCTGAAATGGGGGATCAATGGGATAGTTGAATCTCAGATTCAGAAGGAGCAGTGTGTTTTGTTTTGGGGTTTTTTTTACTTAGTGGTGGAACTGTTGACCAACTCTACACTCTCGGCAGGGTCCGGAAGGTAGATGGGAGTTTGCCCAACCGGTGGAATTCTGTGGAATTGGACATGGCATTTGATTGTGTGTGGTGAGTATGGGATATCGGACCACCTAATTCAGGCAGTTGGCTCCGTCGGACTCGTTTCCAGCGAGGGTTGGACTCCACTGGGGCTGCCCCTTGTCAAAGATTACTTTTATGGATATAATTGGTTCTAGTTTGATGGCTGCAGGATTGGGTGTCTGCTTTTTGCACAAGATGTGGTTCTGCTGGCTTCATCGGGCCGTGATCTTCACCTCTCACTGAATTGGTTTCCAGTCGAGTGTAAAACACCTGGCATAAGAATCAGCACCGCCGAGTCCATGATTATCACCCGGCAAAGTGTGGAGTGCCATCTCCGGGTCGGGGATGAGGTCCTACCTCAAGTGGAGGAGTTTAAGTACCTCAGGGTTTTGTTCCCAAGTGAGGGAACGATGAAACGCAAGATGGACCGGCAGATTGGTGCGGCGTCTGCAGTGATGAGGACTCTGCATTGGTCAGCTGAGCTAAAGCACTCAATTTAACAGACAATCTGCATTTCCACCCTCACCTATGGTCATAAGCTTTGAGTGGTGACCCAAAGGACAAGACCATGGGTACAAGATGCCGAAATTTGTGAGGGGGGAGTACTGTGATCCAGCAGAAACTGGTAGGTGGTGGCGTGGGTATCTGGTCCAGACGCCTCTCTGGGGTGGTGTTTGGGGCATGTCCGACCGGTAGGAGGCCTCGGGGAAGACCCACACACTTTGGAAAGACTATGTGTCTCAATTGGCCTGAGGATGGCTCAGGGTCTGCTGGAAGGAGCTGGACAAAGTAGCCAGGGAGAGGGAAGTCTAGGCTTCTATGCTTAGGCTGCTGCCCCCTCAACCTGACCTCAGATAAGCGGAAAAAGATGGACAGATGGATGCATGCAAGATACTTTTCTGAGACTGTTATGGTGTGGTTCATTCAGACAGGATGTCCTTAACTTCATGAAAATGTGTTCTGTCGAATGCCTTTCCCAGGTCTACAAAGCACATGTAGACCGGTTGGGCAAACTCCCACATACCCTCCAGTACCCTTGCAAGGGTGTAGAGCTGGTCCAGTGTTCCGCGACCGGGACGGAGACCACTCTATTTGACCTTTGCATTAAAATTATAAGTTTACTATGAAACTATTATTATTACACTCTGTGTGTGTATTCTTTCTCTAAGTGTGATTATATGTATAGCAAACATCCATTTCAACATATGGTGACACTATTCTCTTATAGCTACAATATGTGATGGTGCTGACTATAATCTATTGGCGGCATCCTCTGCCATAAACATTTCATTGTCCCTGGTACAGATTCCCACAGGAAAGAACACAATCATAAAATATTTAAACAGAACTAAGTGAGAGGTCTATTTTAAATACAACACAATGATATGACTAAGTATGATGATTTCATAACTATAGTTTAACAGTATTTATTTGTATGACTACCGCAAGTGCCCACAGCGCACTACCCCATCATTACCCTTAGGAAATACCAACATAAGTGCAGAATAAAATCAAGAAGAATAAAACAAGAAATCCAGTATAAACCCTTCAGTTCCTAATTAGGAAGTGTATAATAGTGCCTAGTACCCATCTTGTTGCATCGTCCATCTACATGTGTTCAGCAAGGGCAAGAATCCTTTTGTGTGTGCAAGCAACCTGCATGCATGCATTTACACAAGTGTGTGTGTGTGTGTGTGTGTGTGTGTGTTCATGTGTGGCCAGCGCACCTGACAGATGAGAAAAAGAAGGCCTACCGGGGACCAATTTCCCCCCAGTCTGTTCCCAGAGCCTGTTCATTACCACAAGCAGCAGAGAACAATACTCCATAGCCCGCCAACTTCATTTGCTGCCATTTTCTCTCATTCCCCCCCTCGTGAAGCAACAACAGTGCGCCACCGTGACTCCCCGCAGTGCGCTAGCGAGCGGCTGCGAAGGCGAGATTGGTTGAAGCGAGCACGCCACCGTTTCAGAGCTTCAAAAATGCTGCCCGGAATATGTATTCGCCTTGCCTCTATTTTTTTTCTTTTTTTTCATCTGTCATGTTTCTAAAAGGGTGGAAAATGAGCCAGAAAACTTCACGTCTTTACTTTGTTGTTGCAACAACATGCAACTCTGAAAGTTTGTCACAGAAAAAAACTCCATTTGATGAATGCTAATGCTCTAAAATTGTCGTGGATTACGCAGTAAAAAGCTTGTGTAAAAATGGCTCACATGCTTGAAGACTAATATAGTATAGCAGTTAATATAAGGTTCCAGGGTAAATAAAATTAATACAATCAAATGAAATTTCCAGCTCATTCAGCATAATACTTCATAGCATAATTGCTGTGGAACACAAAAGAAAAAAAAAAACATTTAAATAAAACTAAATGACGGTGGGTATTGGTATTAGGTATTCAGGGTCAGGTGCGAAAGGCTACATACAACTCACAGCCCCATGGCCATGAAAACGGATATGCTGTAAAGAACGAATAAATGAAAGTAAAATCAAACAAAATGACCTGATCATTTACTCATGTAATCCGCCCTTGGCCCCTAGTCCACTGGGATACACTCTAGCTCACTCCCCGGGACCCTTAGCAGGATACGTGAAAAAATAAATACAATTAAAATTACCTTTTGATTACTTGGATGCCAGTGTAAGGTCATCCTCTTAAGTCATCTCAGATGACTCCAGCTCATCCGCCGTGACCCTGAATGGGATAAGTAGTAGAACATGAGTGTGTGTGTGTGTGTACTGTATATAAATATAATAGGTTGATGTAATAGGCTTCATTGTAAACAAAGCACAAACAAACCCCGCACTTGTAGCAGCGCACATGCCGTTTAGATTCCCACAGAGAGGCTAGGGCTACGTTCACAATGCAAGTCAAGTCCAATTTCAATCATGAGACCTGTATCTGCTTTTTTTTTTTAGGTCAGTGTGAACAGCAAAAATTCCGATTTTTTCAAATGCAACTCAGGGCTCATTCATCCATCCATCCATTTTCCTTCGCGTATCCGGGTCCGGGTCGCGGGGGCAGCAGCTTAAGTAGGGAAGTCCAGACTTCCCGGTCCCCAGCGACCTCTTCCAGCTCCATCGGGAGGACACCAAGGTGTTTCCAGGCCAGCTGTGAGACATAGTCCCTCCAGCGTGTCCTAGGTCTTCCCGGGGGCCTTCTCCCGACCGGGCATGGCCGAAACACCTCACCAGGGAGGCACCCGGGAGGCATCCAGACTAGATGCCCGAGCGACCTCGACAGGTTCCTCTCGATGTGAAGGAGCAGCGGCTCTACTCTGAGCTCCTCCCGGATGGCCGAGCTCCTCACCCTATCTTTTAGGGTGAGTCCAGCCACCCTACGAAGGAAACTCATTTCCGCCGCTTGTATCCGCGATCTCATTCTTTCGGTCATGACCCATAACTCATGACCATAGGTGAGGATGGGAACGTAGATCGATCGGTAAACAGAGAGTTTTGCTTTTCTGGCTCAGCTCTCTCTTCACCACGACGGTCCGGTACAGTGACCGCATTACTGCAGATGCTGCACCGATCCGTCTGTCGATCTCACGCTCCATCCTTCGGGCTCATTCATATGTGGATAAAAATTGAATGCATATGCGATGTGACTGCAGTATGAACACTCAGGTCGCATATTCTATATCCAACAAATACGTCATGGAAAGGTAGGCAGTCATGGAAAGGTGAAGTTCACCGTGCAAGACTTGAATAAAGGTTCTCACCAATGTGGGTAAAACTTCTTGTCTGAAAAGGATTTTTATAAGGTGTCAGTGAAGCAGCTCTTGGCAATGTCTCACCAGTCCACCCGCATGCACCTTGGAACAGACGCTGCAACAATTTGTCTACAAACTTCCATACCAAACTTCTTGCCAACTTTCTTTTTCTTCTTCTACACGGAACCATTTGGTTAAGAAAATATTGACTTCCGTTGCACAAAATCCTTGAAATGGCCACAAATGCATTAAGGAGAGCATGCTAGTAGCGTACAGATTGATACTGAAATTTCGATATCGCCAGTACCAGCTCTTCATGAAATGAAAATAGTGATACTTTTGATACTTCTGGCATATGATTTTGTCCTTTGTGTTGTTGTTATGTTGTATATAAGTTTGGCTACATTGTAACTCATCCAACTACCTCAATTCACTTTGTGGTTGAATATAAATCAATAAATGACTATGAAGTCTTGTATTCGTTATGCCATGATTTGAAATTTGGTACAGTACGTTTTAAAATTTACCAGACATCGGTTGAATTTCCACATACTATTGAATTGGTATCGGCATTACAAGCCTGAATTTTACCCATTATCGAATCAGAAATGACATTAACGGTATCGCACGTCACTGGATCGCACACCCCGCTCCATTGACTCCTACCAAGCAGTGTGAAGGTATCCTAAATTAGATGCTAAGTGTGCAACAATAGTTCTGCACTCCTGACTTGTGTGCATGAAAGGTGCACGTCTCATTTGGCATGACATGCGTGTTTGTTCAGACTACACGCAAACAGGTGCATCACGCAGAAATTGATCTTTTGCACAGATTCCTTTTCCTGGGTGAGTCACTGTGGTGGCATGGCGAATAAAGCAGGCTTGTAATGGCCCCAGCTGCAAGCATGTCAAGAGAGAAGTATTGACTGAGCTTTGTTTGTTGTCATCAGTGCACATAATTGCAAGAAATGCGCAAGAAACAAAACGTGCCAGGAGTCTATGCATTTGATGTGTGTTTACTTTTCTACCACCTGGCTTGAGTTGAATGGCAGATTTGCGAGGCTAATGCGCATCAGCAGCATTAGTATGCCTCAGAGGAGCTGCGTGCACTTTGTCAGGAGGAGAGGTGATGTAAGGAGGGGAATAAATGTTTGCCGTTTCCCACTGACCCGGAGCTCACCATCCACCCCTCCACCCCCGCACACACACACAGCGACACAGTGCCCCCTCTGGGCTGGTCGTGAAAGTAGATACAGTCCACGGCACTCATTTCAATGTACTGTACACAATAATAGGAGGGAATCCACTTTCACAGAAAAATGCTTATTTGATGATACCATGTTGCATTTACCGTGTAGACATACTCCTACAGAGTGTTTGGACATTATTAGACACTCCTGCATAATATAAAAGACATTCACAGCCACACATTAGGGTTAAGAAAACTGTTTAGACGAATGTTGTATTTATTCCTAGTGTGTTACTGCATCAGATTGTGCCGGCTGTCCTTTGACATATTTTTCCTCTAGCAGGGAGATTTGTTTCCAATATTACACAGCCTCTCTGACCTTTTCAGGTGTTAAGCATCTTAAAAGACACCTCCTCGTCTCGTGTGTGGTTTGATCCAATCATGACAGATTATGAGCAGTAAACAAGTACAAATATGAGCCGCCAACCACAGTTAAATACAAGATAAATACAAGTCATCTCTAAAAGTGGGAAATTGTAGCACAGTGGCTTTGACTCTTTTTTTTTTTTTGGTGGAACAGTAAGATAAACAAGAGTCTGTGTTATGCTGGAAACACTCCTTGGAATAGATCAAGCTCTTTTGGATAAGACTTGAACTGAGAAGAAAGGGAAAACAATTGGTGCTATCTTGTTTGGATAGACTGATAGTTACACAGCGGCTTTGCTCCAATATTTAAATGAGTCTGGGTTTTTTCCCTGGGAGAAATGCAATACTTGGTAGCGCTTGCATCCATGAGATGATGCATGTTTAAATTGCTGGACTGCCTATAAAAGCATATACAGTACATATAGTAGATTGTGATGGTATCCTTTTGCGTCAATACTTTATGTCTCCTACTTGGCAGCGTGCACCTGACCCCTAGGGACCTGCGTGTGTGTGTGTGTGTGTGTGTGTGTGTGTGCACTTGCATCACTCCAGCTGTCTCCTCACATCCATCCACCCTGTGATGACTGAACTTCACAGCGGATCTCTCCGAGCTGATAACTCCGGGGCTCCACCCGAACAGACATTTCAAAACAATGCTTCCTGGCACTGGACCCACAGAAGATCTGCACAATGAGGAGGGGGGAAAAAATCAGGTAAAATAAGTGGATAGTACAAGTGGGTGTGCGCATGGCCACACAGACCAAAAAAAAAGTTTTATTTATCACATGCTCTGGCACACTGACAGGTAAGTGATCGGGTTCAAATGCAGAGTGTAATGAGTGGTCGTTAATTAAGAGTAATAAACATTTACGTTTTAAAACAGCACATGCGCAATTCATGGATGCATGGAGCTCCATTACGCTCTGACAGCTTGTGACAGCTTCGGGGCGGACCACTCAGCAGCGCCTGGAGCTGCTCAGTGAGAACACAAACCGCAGATCGATACGTGCAATCACTTTTAAATTCCCAAATGCTAATAAACTATTCAAGGCCAGAAAAAGTAACTAGATTTGTTGCGAGTCACTGTATATATATATATATATATATATATA
>QODF01000306.1:38715-120262 GCA_024372805.1 Oostethus manadensis
ATATATATATATATATATATATATATGTATATATATATGTATGTAAATATGTCGCCAAGAGGGTTTGAAATGTTGCCAGATTTAGCAACAAAAGCCGCCAAGTTGGCAACAATGCTTTACACACACCTATAAGTTTCAGTCTCTTTTAATCCAATTAAATAACAGCCGTTTGATACTTTTCCACGCAGCGGGATTCACACCCGCGCAACGTCACGTAGAACATTCTGGCATAAAACTCTTGTATCCAAAACTATTGTATCCACATACTTAACAAAACACAACGTATTCCAACTGAGTGCACTGAGTGCTGGCTTCATCCTGAAGGCGTGGGAGCATGCGTCAGGTGGAAGGTGCTTGTCACTGCCGTCCTTCCATAGAGAGGAAAACAATGTGTTTTTTTGACAGCACCAGCACCAGCTGTAGGGAAGCAAGTCAAATGCCAGATATTTCTATGCTCTGTGTATAACCAATCTCACCAGTTGGTGGGACAGGGTCTATGTACTTCATATCATTATAAAACGGTAAGATAATAATAAAATAACAAAAACATAAAAGGGACAAAGCAAGTGGATTATTTTTTAACTAAAGTTAATCATTCTCCTCTTTTTCTTGTTTTCTCTTCCAAAAGGAGCCAGTGCCTTACCAACCATGAACCTCGCCGCAAAGTAGCAAAAATTGGAGGAAAAACGCCGAATTAATGCAGTGCTTCTCAAATAGTGAAGCACTCGGGGGTCGCAGTGAACCGTCAGGGGGGCCGTGAGAAGCAGGGAGTACTCTTAATGTTAGTGTAAACCTGCCAGCTTCTCCAAATGTATCATACTCAACATGCAACTTGACACTTGAATACACTCGTATGCTTCACGGCTCTCTAATTTGTTGCATTTTCCTGGTTTTAATTTCACGTTCAGTTTGTACAGTACAGAGAAATAAATAGATATTATCAGTTTGTCAATAGTATTTCAAATGGCTAAGCATTTCTGTCCCCTGGGGGGGTGGCATGACAGAAAATAACTGCGAACCACTGAATGAATGTCACACAGTTGGCAGAGAAATTGTTTAAAAACGCCATTTAACACCTGTCTATGACATTTTCCAGTAGAATATACTGGAATATAGAATATACACACCAGCACACCCTTCTACAGTATAGGTGTGTCTTATAGTCCATAATTCTTTCCACTGTGACGACGAGCACACAGGAAACGACTAATTCATACTGGGGCATGGTTTAATGGAAATGGCTTGACTGAACCTTGGAAACATTTCCAGGTAACCTTAAGCTTTTCTCCGCAGGTGATTGAGATTTGGCATGTTTAATGTGCTAATAAGCTCGCGGGCGATGTTTGTTCTCGGCACACAACAACAGCTCACCGAGTGTGAACCTACGACTTCCCAGACCTTTTAGATTGTTCTTGTGAAGGAAGTGTTGACAGCGTGCAACAACGCACATCGACGGCGGGTTTATTAACAACCCCCGTTCTCAGCTTCCCCCGAGGTGCCACGACGGGTGGCGGGGAGGCGTGCGACCACGCCGAGAAATCTTGTCATGCATATGCATCAAGGCACGACGGGCTCTTTAAGTGGTTTTGTGTGCGTCATAAATTACAAAACAATATGCTCCACTGTATAAAGGCCTCTTGCACCATTTAAATGGATTGTGCATCATTGATTTTTGCTGCAAGGCTTTGTGTTTTACTATATGAATGTTACCGCTGACATTAATGAATTCAATTCCTGCAGGTCAACCAATTGGTGGGTGACTAATTACAAGCGTGCTGCATTGACAGTATCTTCGCCCACAGCCTCAACATTAATTGGCCACCTGTCACAAGAACACAAATACAACACATCCCTGCATTTGCACTAATGACACTGCTCCTGGTGGACTTTTGCAACCCATGTGAGTGAAACTTGGTGCATTTGACTCGTCTTTGGCATCTAATTGGAACAACCCAGCCCTCACGCAAGGTCAACACGTTGCTGCGTCGCTTGATTCCAAAGAGCGAGCCTGCAAAACAACAATCAGCAAAACTCTATAATGAAAAAGAACCTCGAGGGTGTCTTATTACTCTGTTGAGGTCTATTCGGGCACGCTCTCTCCAGTGATGATGTGTTTTCCTACGCCGTGAATGAATTCTTAGCGGTTCAAGTACATTAGGCATTAAGGACTGTTTATAACCAGAATTACTTGTGTATTGGGTCATTGTGCGGCGCAGAATTTACATCCAATCTAATCTCCAGCCTGGGTTTTGTACACATACAGAGTTGGAACTGGTTTTAGGCCTTACTATTAGGTCCGTTAACAAAAACATTATCAGCCAAGTACAATGTAACTTTTCTCTCTATGGAAAGAAAGCAGTGACCAGCACCTTCCAGCTCACTTACTTAAGGATGAGGTGAGTACTGCAGTGACTCCTCATCCAACTCATTCAGTCGGTAGGCTTGACTTGCACACTAAGCAAGGAAGAGACGCTCCTGGCAGCCTCATATTAGGTTTTTGCCCCGTATTTGATCAGGAAATATGCAAATTCAGTGATTTTTGCTTTAGAAGACCACAGAAAATGTGTCGACAATACAGTTCAATAGACACATTTTAATGTTTATTTTATGTTATCATCTCACCTGCTTGCCCTGACCGCACGCCACTGGGTAAGACCAGAGAATAACATTGCGGCTGTTTCTGAGACTGCGTTCATGCATGCACAACACTACTGTCGCACAAACAAACATTATTTTTTACCAGCTACTAGTTTCCATAGCCTAATCTGCATGCAAAAGGGTTGAAAATGCGACTAAAAGTACGTAGCGGTGCAGTAAATGCACACTGAAAGATGCTTAAACAGCCACTCGATTGTCGCATAAGCAAAGAAAGCAAACACTTTGCGTTGCATTGTTCTTCTGCATTGTAGTGCTGTTCGGCAGATGCGCTACGGCTGATCATCTCTGACACATCACTCACAGCTCCACCGTTTTCCTCTTACTTCACCTTCCCAACGGAGTTCACCAATCTTGAAACAGGGGAGACGAGTCGGGCTGTGAATTAAGGACGGGGGAAATCTTCTTTGCGGCCCCATGCAGAGAGATATGCTGGGTCTTTCATTTCTTGCCAGCAATCAAGATTTAAGGGGATAGGAAATAGCACTAAGCCTGCCATTAATGCTTCAACTGCAGTACTAGACAAGCACTACTACGACACTAAAATACATTTTAAACCAACTAGTTCAAGAGAGAAACAGTTTTACCTGACGATTTACATGAAACACCGGCTCGTGAGGAAGATTTGCATCTCTTATTGCCACGGCAACACAGCATCACCTTCTTCTCTACGTGTCACAGCTGCCGAGGGAGCAAAAAATATCAGAAAATGCATTTTACGACTGTTTGAACTCACTGAAACTTGAATGTTTTGGCTCTTTGGTGTCAGCCCAATGCAATATAAATCAACAGAGTGGAACAACAGCTATATTTAGGCGCCACGTCAACACAAAGTACACCAATTAACATTTTAAAGGTTAGCGTTTTCTCTGTTGGGAACATGCACAGGCACGACTCTCCCGCTTCCGTTCTTGTTTACCGCGCGTTTTCGACACAGTTTGAAAAATCCCTGATCGTCTCGTGCAGCGAAAGGGGGTGGGGGTGGCACAGCAAGATTATAAGAACATGATGAAAAGGCCAGTAACAAAAAAGCAAGATGGCGTTTCATCAAGGTTTCAGCATACAGTAGGTAGCGGAGCTCAATCAACTGGAGCAAAAAAAAAAAGGAGAAAAAGACTCTTGAATGCCTGAGCCAACAGCGATTTCATGTAATTGCTTACAGTCACGACAAAGATATGCCAAAAAAAACAGAGTAAAATAGTCTTTTGCATAATCGTTTTCATTTCTTATCTATCGATAACTATTGGCAGCAAATGCTAGTACATGAAATGTGTATCTAACCAATGCTACCTAGATATTTTGCGAAGGAGATTGAGGAGACGGGACAACATTTTACCGTTACTTTTAAGAAAAGTACAATGAAAAATCTGATTAAAATCTACTAATTACCAAAAACTGCAAAAATCCAAGGCACTGGCATTGACTTTATTATTTCTATGGCGTGTCTTTATGAACCTTATTCAGCCCCACCACGTTTCAGCCATCCGGCCTTCATCCGGGGCACAAACAAAATGTATTCAATTTAATCTCCACTTCATTACACTCTTCTGCACTCTGTGTGTATGCCAGCGGACCCGCCTCCGCCCACCCAGGCAACAAGACTGACTAAAAGGCTCACTTCATTCATGCTGTTGTTTTATGCGACAAAGGTGCCGAGGTGCTGAAGGCAATGCACAGACTGAATCCTCTTCCTGCCTGTTTGGATGAGATACATGGCAATACATAGAGGGCGGTACTATTATACAATTCCTTTTCATTTATTTATCACCCCAGGCCTAGTGCCCACGAGACGTTCTGAATAAGAAATGTTGTCACGTTTTAACCTGGCGGGATCGTGTGACACCCCTAGTCGATATGTATTTTTTCTGTTTCTATAGTATGACAGATTTCTGGGACTTAAAAGCAGCTCACAGGCTGAAAAAGTATGATCCCCCCTGGCCTAGATCAATATTACCATAAAAATGTGGTATCATGCATTCTTTTTCTATTCCGCTTATCCTCATTAGGGTCGCAGGGGTATGCTGGAGCCTATCCCAGCTAACTTCGGGCGAGAGGCAGGGTACAAACCTGGACAGGTCACCAGACAATGGCAGTATCGGATTAGTACTGGCATGCTTTTGCAGTTGTTTTCAGTATGTATTCCTACAAATACTGTACCTGTGTGGTATTTGTCATGTTCATCAAATTGTTGATATATTGCTTCCCAACACCTTAGAAAGAAAATGTAAAGGATATGATTGGGAGTCAAATGCTTTATTGACTTTACTTTGCTCAAACATAACACAAAGGCTTGACTGGCAACCTGTGTACCCCACCTCTCGCCGAGAAGCACTGTCATCCGGGAGAGACTGGGACTAGAACCGCTGCTCCTCCGCATTGAGAAGAGTCAGATGAGGTGGCTCGGGCATCTGGTTAGGATGCCTACCGGGCACCTCAGTGGGGAGGTGTTCAGGGCACATCCAACCAATAAGAGGCCTCGGGGAAGACCCAGGACACGCTGGAGAGACTATGTCTTTCAGCTGGCCTGGGAACGCCTCGCATCTGCCGGGAAGAGCTAGACGAAGTGGGCCGAGGAGAGGGGCGTCTGGGCTTCCCTGCTTAGGCTGCCCCCACGACCCGACCTCGGACAAGCGGAAGAAAATGAATGGAAAATCCATTGGTATGATGTTATTGTGTGATACGCATGGGATAGGCTCCAGCATAGCCGCAACTCAAATGAGGATAAGCGGTATAGAAAATGAACGAATGAATGACAGAGACTGACATGACCACACACAAACACCGTGTCCCTTCGTCTCCTGGTTGGAGTCAAGATGGCTGAACGGGACGTTTGCTTTTCCCAGCCTGCCAAAACATGTCATTGCAGCCCCACTTTGTGCCTCATTGTTGTGCGGCTGCCAGTGCTGGAGTGCTTTTTACTCTCATCTCCAAGCTGTTGAAAACATCAAGACGCACGCAGCACATGAAAGCTTTTTTTGTTTCATTCCCTGACAGGGAGGAAGAATAAGCTTGGAAAAAGTAAAGAAAAGAAGCCATTTAGCCCGGAATTGATTTCAATAGGAATGCCTCCTGGCCAGCATCTTGTTCAATAGAAGGCGGCTGATTATAATAGGGCAATTAGTGTCTGGCCGTGCACAGGAGCAGTTTGCATCTAATCCACTCCAGTAGTGATGTGCGATACCACTGGAGTTCCTTGCCAATGCGATACTGATAACTACGCTCAATGTGTCTGGAAAAATTGTATACAAGGTGTAACTTTACAAGAATAACGTCTGATATCATGAGGAAAGATAATGTTATTTTGTAGCATAACATTGAAAAGTTCAAGAAAAAAATATGTTTTTTAAATAATGTTGAGTAATATGCAAAGCAGCAATATGAAAAACAGAATAAAGGTGTCATTGTTACAAGAATAAAGTGAAAATATTTTGGCAGTAATTTTACAAGAAAAAGTCTAAATATAAAGAAAAAAGTCGTATTCCAACAAGAAAAAAATTGCAATTTTTAAATAATTTTTATGAGGAAAATATGTTGTAGGTACAGTATATTTGTCAAGTCAAATTTGTTTGTAAAAACTCAAGATTTTTATGAGAAAAAGTAATGTCATTTTAGTAGCATACACTGCAGAAATATGTAATTTCTTAAAAAGTCAATTTTAAGAGTAAACGCAACAAACACAAAAAATAAAAGTGTTATTTTTGGAAAATTAGGTTGCGAAAAAGGTATAATGATGCAAGAATAAATTCAACATATACTGGTAATAACCTCATAATTACAAAAGAAAGTTTCAATAGTGGCAAATGAGCACAAAAACAGCTCAAAACAGCTATAATTTTACGAGAATAAAGTCAAAATTTTAACAGAAAAAAATTGTCTTATAGGTGGAAAAAAGTCAAGTCGCAATTTAGCAACATTTTCATGAGGAAAAACATTTTTAAATATAATATGTTAAAAGTTGTAATATTATGAGCAAGAAACAAAGTTGCAATTTTTAGAAAATTAGGTTGGGAAAAAGGTCAAAATATTACAAAAATAATATTTACAAAGATTAAAAAGTTGCAATATTTCCATCCATCCATCCATTTTCTTCCGCTTATCCGAGGTCGGGTCGCGGGGGCAGCAACCTAAGCAAGGAAGTCCAGAGGTGCCTCTCAACGGCCACTTCTTCCAGCTCTTCCCAGCGGATGCCGAGGGGTTCCCAGGCCAGCTGAGAGACATAGTCTCTCCAACGTGTCCTGGGTCTTTCCCGAGGCCTCCTACCGGTTGGACGTGCCCTGAACACCTCCCCAGGAAGGCGTTCGGGAGGCATCCTAACCCGATGCCAGAGCCACCTCATCTGGCTCATCTCAATGCGAGGGGAGCAGCGGTTCTACTCTGAGTCTCTCCCGGATGACAGTGCTTCTCACTCTATCTCTAAGGGAGAGCCCAGCCACCCTGCGGAGAAAATTCATTTCGGCCGCTTGTACCCGCCATCTTGTCCTTTCGGTCACTACCCAAAGCTCATGACCATAGGTGAGGGTAGGAACGTAGATCCACCGGTAAATCGAGAGCTTTGCCTTTTGGCTCAGCTCTCTTTTCACCACAACAGATCGGTGCGGAGTCCGCATCACTGCAGACGCCGCACCAATCCGCCTGTCCATCTCACGTAAGAAAAAAAGAAAGTCGTACTTTTCCAAGAAGAAGTTATAAGAAAAAAAAGCTCATTTTAGCAGCATAAAGTTGAAATATTTTTTACAAATTTTGTTTTTTTAACGTTGTAATATTCATTCATTTATTCAATTTCTATGTTTCTTGCCCTCACTAAGGTCACAGGGGAATGCTGGAGCCTACTCAAGCTGACTTTGGGCGAGACGCAGTTTACACTGATCAGCAGTGTACCCCTTATGCGAGATCAGCAGCCATTCGCATAAGTCTTAATATAATGACAGAAAAATATAAAAATAAAATGAAAATTTGGTTGGGGAAAAAGTTCAATTATGGGGGAAAAAGTCATGAAATTTTGGAAAGTCTCATTGTATTAAATAAAAATTAGCAATTTTACAAGAACAAACTTAATATAGTAATATGATAAGGAACATAATCATTTTAGTAGTTGAAATATTAAAATAATAAACATTTAAATAGCATGTGAAAAGAAACAAAATAATTTGGGGGAAATAGGTTGAAACGAAAAGTTAAACTATTATGGGAATAAAGTCACAATATAATTAAAAGAACATTTACAAAGGCGCCTATTAAAGGATCAAATCAGCACCTGTTGAACATGCATTTCTCTTTAAAAGCCTGAGGAAATTGGGTCTTTCAAAACATTGTTTAGAAGAACAGCATACTTTGCTTAAAAGAAAAAAAGAAAACAAGACAACTATCAAAATGGTTCAAAGAATAACCAGAATGGCAAAGGTTGAGCCAATTATGAGCTCCAGGATGACCAAAGACAGTCTGGAGTTACCTGTAAGTACTGTGTCAGTTAGAAGATGTCTGCGTGAAGCAAATCTATTTGCAAGAATCCCCAGCAAAGTCCCACTAGAACACCAGCAAAATATTGGTTCCAAACCAACAAAATGAATGTTATGGCTTGGCCAGCCCAACCCCGGACCTTAATCAACTAACTTGTGGGGTGACATCAAAAATGCGGATTTCGAAGCAAACCCAAGAATTATGAGCCTTTCATGTATGAGCATATCTACTGGAAATCTACAAGCAGTCTGTCTCTACTGTAAATATGTCCTGCTTGGTGGGAATCGGTGTAAAAGGCAGTTAGCAGCTGGTGCTTAGCGGGTTCCTGCAGGTCCTGGCCAACACACACCCCCGGCTCACTGATGAAGACAGATGGATTGGGCCACTGCCCTGACGCAGGATGCCACAGACACCCCCCACTCACTCTCCTACCAACCTCCACCACCACCACCAGCAGCGGGTTCCTCCACCTCCCTTATGTGCAGGCAGATTAGAGCCAAGCCTCCGATGAAAAGAGCCTGCAGAGGGAGCATCAGGCAGATAGGCAGACATTTTCACATGCACTTTTGAACCCAATAGTAAACGATGACAATCCTGATAACAAAATATGAAGCCTTTGCAGCTGGGTGAGAAGGTGACAACAGTTGGTGCAATTATTCACAAATGGAAGAAACATAAATTAACTGCCAATCTCCCTCGGTCTGGAGTTCCATGCAAGATCTCACCTCGTGGAGTTTCAATGATAGTGAGAATGGAATCAGCCCAGATCCACTCAGGAGGAACTTGTCAATGATCTCAAGGCAGCTGGGACCATAGGCACCACAAAAACAGTTGGTAACACTACGCCGTGAAGGACTGAAGTCCTGCTGTGCCCGCAAAGTCCCCCTGCTCAAGAAAGTCCATCAACAGGCCCGTTTGAAGTTTGCCACTGAACATCTGACTGATTCAGAGGAAGACTGGGTGAAAGTGTTGTGGTCCGATGAGACCAAACTTGAGCTCTTTGGCATCAACTCAATTTGTTGTGTTTGGAGGAGGAGGAATGCTGCCTACGACTCAAAAAACACCGTCCCCACCATCAAATATGGAGGTGGAAACATTATGCTTTGGGGGTGTTTTTCTGCCAAGGGGACAGGACAATTGGACCGCATCAAAGGGAAGATGGATGGGGCCATGTACCGTCAAATGTTGGGTGAGATGGGTCGTGGTTGGGTATTCCAGCATGACAATGATCCAAAACACACGGCCGAGGCAATAAAAGATTGGCTCAAGAAGAAGCATTTTAAGGTCATGGAGTGGCCTAGACAGTCTCCAGACCTTAATCCCATAAAACAACTGTGGAGGGAGCTGAAGGTTGGAGTTGCCAAACATCAGCCACGAAACATGAATGACTTGGAGAGGATCTGCAAAGAGGAGTGTGCCAAAATCCCCCTGAGATGTGTGCAAACCTTGTGGCCAACTACAAGAAACGGCTGACCTCTGTGATTGCCAACAAAGGTTTTGCTACCAAGTACTGAAGCACCTTTTTCAAAGGAATCAAATACTTATTTCCCTCATGGAAATGCAAATTAATTTATGAATTTATTTTTGAAATGCATTTTTCTGGATTTTTTGCCATTGCTGTCTCTCAGTGTTTAAATAAACCTACCATTAAATTATAGACTGATAATTTCTTTGTTAGTGGGCAAACTTAAAAAATCAGCTGGGGTTCAAATAGTTTTTCCCTCACTGTATATATTTTGAGAAAAAATGCTTTGGGATATAGGTGAAAAAGCCTATGAACATAAATTCCGGTCTCTAAGCCACTACTTTTATCTTAAACTTTGAACCCTGCGGCTTACACAGCAATGTGGTTAATATGTGGCTAACTTCTAAAACTTCTTAAAAAAGGCTTTTCCACAAGCCATTTCATCCACACTTACATTGGGGCCTTCTCCCGACTGGGCATGCCCAAAACACCTCGCCCGGGAGGCATCCGGACTAGATGCCCGAGCCACCTCAACTGGCTCCTCTCGATGTGAAAGAGCAGCGGCTCTACTCTGAGCTCCTCCCGGATGGCCGAGCTCCTCACCCTATCTCTTAGGGTGAGTCCAGCCGCCCTACGAAGGAAACTCATTTCCGCCGCTTGTATCCGTGATTTTGTTCTTTCGTCATGATCCATAACTCATGACCATAGGTGAGGGTGGGAACGTAGATCGATCGGTAAACAGAGAGCTTTGCCTTCCGGCTCAGCTTTCTCTTCACCACGACGGTCCGGTACAGTGACCGCATTACTGCAGATGCTTCACCGATCCGTCTGTCGATCTCCCTCTCCAACCTTCCCTCACTCGTGAACAAGAACCCGAGATACTTGAACTCCTCCACTTGAGGCAAGACCTCACTCCCAACCCAGAGGGTACAGTCCACCCGTTTCCGACTGAGAACCATGGCCTCAGATTTGGAGGTGCTGAGTCTCATCCCAGAAGCTTCACACTCAGCTGCAAACCGCTCCAGTCAACGCTGACGGTCACACCCTGATGAGGCCATAAGGACCACATCATCTGCAAATAGAGACGAGATCCTAAGGTCACCGAGCTGGAACACAACCTCCGGTCACCCTTTTTAAAAATGGGGACCACCACCCCGGTGTGCCAGTCCAGAGGTACTGTTCCTGACTTCCATGCAATGTTGTAGAGGCGTGTCAACCAACACAGTCCTCCAACATCCAGAGCTTTGAGGAATTCAGAGCGGAACTCGTCTACCCCCGTAGCCTTGCCACTGGGGAGTGATTTAACTACCCCAATTACCTCAGCCACATTGATAGAACTGCCCACGTACGAATTGTCAGACTCTGCTTCCTCTACGGAAGGCATGTCAGTGGGATTGAGAAGGGCCTCGAAGTATTCCTTCCACCGACCACCTATATCCACAGTCGAGGTCACCAAGCCCCCGTTCGCACTGTAAACGGTGTGAACTGGGGGCTGCTTCCCCTTTCTGAGGTGTCGGACGGTTTTCCAGAACCTCTTTGAGGCAGACCAAAAGTTGTGCTCCATAGCCTCAACGAACTCCTCCCACGCCCGTGTTTTTGCCTCGACCACCGCTGAAGCCGTGTGGCGCTTGGCCTGCCGGTACCTGTCAGCTGCTTCGGGAGTCCCGCAAGCCATCCATGCTTGATAGGACTCCTTTTTCAGCTTGACAGCAGCCCTAACCCCCCCTGTCCACCATCGGGTTCGGGGCTTGCCACCACGACTGTCACCGACCACCTTGCGGCCGCAACTACAACTGGCTGCCTCAGCAATAGAGGCATGGAATACGGCCCATTCGGACTCAATATCCCGGTCCTCCCTCGAGATGCCGGCGAAGCTCTGCCGGAGATGAGAGTTGAAGACTCGACGAACGGGAGATTCTGCCAGACGTTCCCAGCACACCCTCACTACGCGTTTGGGTCTGCCAGGTCTGTCCGGCATCCTTCCCCGCCATCTAATCCAACTCATCACCAGGTGGTGGTCAGTTGACAGCTCAGCCCCTCTCTTCACCCACGTGTCCAGAACATGCGGACGCAGGTCTGATGATACGACCACAAAGTCGATCATAGACCTGCGACCTAGGGTGTCCTGGTGCCAAGTGCACTTATGGACATCCTTATGTTCGGACATGGTGTTTGTTATGGACAAACTGTAATTCGCACAGAAGTCCAGCAACAACACACCGCATGGGTTCCGGTCAGGGAGGCCGTTCCTCCCAACCACGCCCCTCCAAGTCACACAGTCATTACAAACATGGGAGTTGAAGTCTCTAGCAGAGCTATGGAGTCACCAGCTGGGGTGCTCTCCAGAACCCCTCTGATAGACTCCAAGAAGGCTGGGTACTCTGAACTGTCGTTCGGCGCATACGCACAAACCACAGTCAGGACCCTTTCCTCAGCCCTAAGGCAAAGGGAAATAACCCTCTCGTTTACTGGGGATGACTCCAGCACAGAGGCACCAAGCCAGGGGGCTAACAACAAGCCCACACCTGCTCGCCGCCTCTCTCCTGCGGCAACTCCAGAGAAGAACAAGGTGCAGCCCCTCTCAAGGAATTTGGTTCCAGAGCCCAAACTGTGGGTTGAGGTGAGTCTGACTATATCTAGTCGGAATCTGAAGACCTGGCCACCAGGCGCTCGCCTGCGAGCCCCTCCCCCAGGCCTGGCTCCAGGGTGAGGCCCCGGTATCCCACGTCCGGGCGAGGTGCGGTCACTCCTCTTGATATTCTTCATAGGGGTCTTCTGAATTACTCTTAGTCTGGTTAGTCACCTAGAACCTGTTTGCCTTAGGAGACCCTACCAGGGGCATAAAGCCCCCGAGAACATAGCTCCTAGGATCACTCGGGCACTCAAACCCCTCCACCGCGGTAAGGTGGTGATTCACGAAGGGGTACTTGTAAATGTTCTTCTTGTAATTTGATTTTATTCCCCAAACTCAATTCTCTTGACAACATCATTGATGATGTTAATAATTAGGTATGACTTGTCATCTCATAATTTTGGCTCTTTACATCATAATTATGATTTTCCTATCCCATAATAATCGCTTTTTCCTCTTACTTTTGACTTTTTATTTCATTACTTTATGTCATAATTAGGACTTTTTAATCACATAATGTTGACATTTCATCTTAATAGTGACTTTTTACTCACGAATTAGACTTTTTATATAATTTGGAATTTTTTAATTATGACCTTCCTTTCTCATAATTATAATTTTTTTAATCTTTTTATTTCAGTTATGCCTTTATCTCATAATTTTGACTTTGAAATTTCAAAATGATACTGTAAAAAGAATACATTACAATTAAAATCATGAGACAATTGCTGTTTTTTTTTAAACAATACAATTCAACACGTCCGAAAATATGATTTAATCATACGTATTCTCCATGTGTTGGCAAATCCAGGAATATCGGTTTTTAATATTACTCGATCAATTCCATACGCATCGTGCTGCAACCCAAAAACCTGCCTGAACCGCGCCTGACACCGAAAGGTGCATTCATTTTTAAAATGGCGTTCATCTCATCTGAGCAGTTCACAAACAGCATTTCCCTCATGCCTTTTTCCCTCGTCTTGTTCCGCTTTCAAAGCACTCCAAACTCGGCTGTCATCTCCCCTGTTCGACGACAGGCGTCCTCCGAGAACGGTGCCAGTCAAAAAATTAAACGCCACTCATGACGCCACTAAAAACAAGCTGCGGCGTTTGAAGATGCTGGATGAAAATGCTATTTTTAAAAAGAGATGCTCCCAAGCTTCCATTCTTCCTGGAGAGATTTACAGAGCCAGACAAACACCTTTGGGTTTCTCTGTGGCTGTGTGTTCTCCAAAATTCACCCCAGGCAGCACGGCATTAATACCTAGCACCGCTCCAGATAATTCTCTATCATTACCGGTGAATGCGATAAATGGAGGGTGTTTAGTGATGGTGTAATGGGGCTAAACGTGCACTGCAAGAAAGCTCGCTGGATGTAATGAATGCCCCAAGAAAAGTGCTGAATGTGTTTACAATTACAGCAGCTCATAATATTTACATGCTCTTACAAGTGCATGCCTTGCAGCTACAGTGTTGTACCTGCTGTCCTCTTCATTAGGCCTTTGTTCCACGCAACTGCAGCCATCCCTCCATAATCTCTCCATTTGGTACAGATGACTCTGCAAAGAGACTGTACAATTAACTAGGGATCCTTTCCAGACCTGATAATTGTTGCTAAATTACAGCCAAGCAAGTGTAATTAGGATGAGTTGCCGCAGGTGGCGTGTTTACCGTTTTATATGCAAGACACCACAAAAACACATTTAAAAAAACACCAAAATGGCTACGTGTAGCTAGCATGATGCTAGTATGACTTACAACAGAAATAAGAATTAATGTACCTGTTTGTACATTTATTGAGGCCACGTGTATATAAACTAGTTAAAAAGGTAAACAAGTTAAAGGTCTCCTCTGGCTTTTTCTTGCAATGTACTTCCTGTTTCCTGTCAGTACAGGAAGTGTGTACTAAACACGCTAAAAACTACCAAAATGGCTACGTGTGGCTAGCATGATGCTAGTATGACTTACAATAGAAATAAGAATTAATGTACCTGTTTGTACATTTATTGAGGCCACGTGTTTATAAACTAGTTAAAAAGGTAAACAAGTTAAAGGTTTCTTCTGGCTTTTTCTTGCAATGTACTTCCTGTTTCCTGTCAGTACAGGAAGTGAGTACTAAACACGCTAAAAACTACCAAAATGGCTACGCGTAGCTAGCATGATGCTAGTATGACTTTCAACAGAAATAAGAATTATTGTACCTGTTTGTACATTTATTGAGGCCACGTGTTTATAAACTAGTTAAAAAGGTAAACAAGTTAAAGGTTTCTTCTGGCTTTTTCTTGCAATGTACTTCCTGTTTCCTGTCAGTACAGGAAGTGAGTACTAAACACGCTAAAAACTACCAAAATGGCTACGCGTAGCTAGCATGATGCTAGTATGACTTTCAACAGAAATAAGAATTATTGTACCTGTTTGTACATTTATTGAGGCCACGTGTTTATAAACTAGTTAAAAAGGTAAACAAGTTAAAGGTTTCTTCTGGCTTTTTCTTGCAATGTACTTCCTGTTTCCTGTCAGTACAGGAAGTGAGTACTAAACACGCTAAAAACTACCAAAATGGCTACGTGTAGCTAGCATGATGCTAGTATGACTTTCAACAGAAATAAGAATTATTGTACCTGTTTGTACATTTATTGAGGCCACGTGTTTAAAAACTAGTTAAAAAGGTAAACAAGTTAAAGAATTCTTCTGGCTTTTTCTTGCAATGTACTTCCTGTTTCCTGTCAGTACAGGAAGTGAGTACTAAACACGCTAAAAACTACCAAAATGGCTACGCGTAGCTAGCATGATGCTAGTATGACTTACAACAGAAATAGAAAGAAAAAGAAAAGGTTGAAAAGGTTTTACACACGCTCTACGCACACATCTCTGTAGTGGTTTGCTATGCAAGATATCAGAAAAAGGGAAAATCTTGATAGCTCCTTTCCAAAGTCAAAAGTGATTTATCTTGTTTTGCCTGAAAGACAAAATTAACTGTTTTCTGTTTTCATGAATGACTAAAGGAATTTAAAAATAGTTACATTTGAGTGGAAAAAAACAGGATATTTATAGTACATTTTTAAATTGAAACAATTAATCGATTACCAAAATAATTGTAATAATTTGGATAATCGATGAATGAATTAATCGTAGCAGCGCTACCTCTCTCATAATTTTGAAATTCTATCTCATTATGACTTCCTATCTCATAATCATGAATTTTTTTCTTGCAATTTTGATTTTTTATCTCATGACTTTCTCACAATTATGACCTCATCTAATAATTTTGACATTTTATCTCATTATGTCTTTGTCTCACAATTGTACATTTTTCTCATAATTTGGATTTATCTCACAATTAGGACTTTTTTGTGTCATTTTTACTTTTTATCCCAAGACATTATCTCATAATTATCACCTTTCGGTATAGTTATGACTTTTAAGTGTTTAAATTTAAAAAAATTGATTTTATCATTTTATCATGGCATTGTTGATCTTGTAATTTTGTTTTTTTTTAATCTTATCATTATGCGTTTATCTGATAACTGACTTTTTTTTTATCATAATCTTGACTTTATCCCATAAATGTGACTTTCTAATCTCATCATTATGACTTCTTATGTCACATTTGATGACTTTTTCTTCTTTGACTGGCGGAAACAGGCTTCCAACGCAAGTCCGGCAAACTGCTTGATTTTCAACGTTTCGTTTGACTTGTCAATTCAGGTCCATGCGCAAATCCTCTGATTCTACTCCCCACATTGACAGCAACATCTACACGCACCCTTTTTTTTGACATTTTGGATAAAAACATACTGTCGATGAACGGATTTGTGCTGGCACACCGCGTTACTTTGTACTACCTCAAATTTAAACTGATGACACCAAAACAGACATTAATCTTATTTTTGCCGCGAAAAATACCATTAAAAGGTATATTTCCTGTGTCAGGCGTGTGCTCGAATGTTGAAATATCAAACTTGTTTCAATTTTAGTGACTTCTTGTGACTTTTAAGCTTGTGTTGCAAACGCTCTGCAAGATGTGGCTCTGCTTGTCATTGAAGATTGATGCATGGTGGGTGCCGCAGCCAAACCAGTCAAACCATTGGCATACAGCATTTTACAACTCCCGAATCACTTTCTGTTGCCTTACGAGCACAGTGACACAGTAGCAGCCATATTGGAGCGGGGAATCGTTGCTTCTTCTCATGTTATATGCTTCACCTACAGTGAAATTAGGGACAATTATTTCAATAAAGATCTAATGACAAAAACAATGTCTACATTGGACAATTTATTGAACTTGTAAATGGGTTAGGACGTCATTAATGCATGACCTTTGACTTTCTACTCACAAAAACCATAAAACATTTATAATCGTCATCATTTGTGGCTTCAACATTACATTCAAAGCTGTTATAACTACATTATTTTTTTTGTTAAAAACACACTATTTACATAAGTCGCAATACACCATTTTTTTCCTCTTTTATATTTGGCTTACTTACATTAATCTCATGACGTAATTTACAGGTTCTCCAGAACTGATTAAAGTGAAAATAAAAATTCACAGCCGAGGAAATGAGACATAGAAACGATACCAGAGCGCCCGCTAATCCCGCCTTTCTCCAAAATTCCGACTCCACAATATGATGTCGTTTGCTTACAAAAATGAAAACTGTACACGCGTGACCGATGCATTTTCCCACTCCAATTGTCTAATGGAGAATGCATAATTGTACTTGTTGATAATGACAGACTTGTGCTTTAAATGACAATTGATTGGAGCATTTGGGCGGGGGACCGGGTGGGGGTGTGGGGGTGGTTGGGTCCTTGGCACCAATTTGAAAAGAGAATCTCGCTTTAATTGTGCATTTCCCTTTGGCACAACAATTTTAGTCGTAACCCGCCACTTGCAGAAGCATGCAGAACAAAGCTGATATTTGTGTTTGGTCCTGTTAAGAAAAGTGCAAAAGTCTACAAGAGGGGGGGCAGATACCCTGAAGAGTTGTCGCTGTAAAGTCAAAACAAAACTGTGAGCCATTGCTGGTGTGGATATGACGAGAGCACACTAGAACACTTGAGTCAAAGTGCATGCTCCTCCTCAAGCACCATACAGTGTACAAAAAAAAACGTGCAAGATTCCCAATTAAGGCAAAATCAACCCGGTATATACTCGTATGCTGTACATAGATTTCCCATCATGACACCTATCAAAAGTGTGCTGGTCAATAAAAAAAACTAAAGAAAAAGCAGGTGAGTGCCCAAAAAGTGCAAATAATGCCAGTGTGTGCCATCCTCCCGGCGCCTAAAGCTGAGACACCTTCCGCGGTAGAGGCCTCGGTCTGGGCACCCGAGGGTCCGAGGTTCCGTCCAGCTTCATGCTGCCCGTGCGCAGCTGGTGAGGTTTGGGGGGCAGGGCGGGAGGGTCCGTCTGCGGGGGGATGGAGAGACTGTGAGGCAGCGGTACCGGCCGGCGGGGGTTGTTCCTCTCGTAGACGCTGTAAGGGGGCGGCGTCTTGTTCTCCCTGCGGACGGGCTCGTCGGGGGCGGAGTTGGGGGTGGTGGCCGGCTGCGCGGGGAGGTCCCCGGCGGCGGCGGCGACCTCGATGCCCGATGCCTCGGAGACGCTGCAGCGGCTGAGAGAGGAGATGCCGCTGCTGTAGCTGCCGGAGAGGACGGGCGAGTTGGAGACCAGGCTGGAGGAATGGCACTCGGTGGGCGACGGGGTGAAGGGGGGCACGGTCGTCTACAAACATAAACGAGTGTTAACTTTCAATCGCATGATGATTTTGTCATAAAAAGGATCATTGACTAGAATTTTTAAGTAGGTCCATAAAAGCGGGGTACGATTTGTCTTATAAAGTATCTTTGACAAGATTTGTAGGAGTAGGTTCATTTTGACATGAAGGATCTTTGACTAGAATTTTTTTCAAGTAGGTCCTTAAAAGTGTAATTTTGACAAAGGATCTTTGATTAGAAGTTTTTAAGTAGGTCCATAAAAGCATCTTTGACAGGAGAAGGACTGTAGTCTTTGTAGGAGTAGGCTCATTTTGACGTAAATGATCTTTGACTAGAATTTTTTTCAAGTAGGTCCTTAAAAGTGTAATTTTGACAAAGGATCTTTGATTAGAAGTTTTTAAGTAGGTCCATAAAAGCATCTTTGACAGGAGAAGGACAGTAGTCTTTGTAGGAGTAGGCTCATTTTGATATAAATTATCTTTGACTAGAATTTTTTAAGTAGGTTCTTAAAAAGGTGTAACTTTGACAAAGGATCTTGGATTAGAATTTTTTAAGTAGGTCCATAAAAACGGGGTACAATTTTTGTCATGTAAAGGATCTTTGACTAGCATTGTAGGAGTAAGTCCTTAAAAACGGGGAACAATTTTTGTCAAGTAAAGGATCTTTGACCAGCATTGCCGAAGTAGGTCCTAAAAAGGTGTCATTTTGACATAAAGGATCTTTAACTAGATTTTTTTTAAGTAGCTCCTTAAAAATGTGTTGTAGTTTTGTCATGTAAAGGTTCTTTTAATAGCATTTGTCAGTCGGTCCTTTTACAAAAGGGATGATTTTGTCAGATAAAGGATCTTTGACTAGTATTTTTGTAGCAGGCCCTTAAATTTTTGTAGAAAGACCTCAAAAATAGGGGCTGATTTTGCCAAATTCAGGATCTTTGACTTGCATTTTTGCAGTAGGTCATTAAAAACGGGATGACTTTGTCAAATAAAGGATCTTTGACTAGCATTTTTGCATCATGTGGCTAAAAACAAGGGATTGTTTTGTCATATACAGGCACTTTTAAGGTCACTTTTGTTTTTAAGCTACGGCCACAAAAGCGCGAGAGTTCTGTTTTTTTTGCATTTGTCGTGTAAAGGATCTTTCACCAGCAGAGCGCTCCCGTCATTTGAAGGATCTTGGACTAGCGTGAGTGACGCACTGACTAGAATACGTGTGCGCTCTCCTAATCTGCACGCACACGCAACTACAAGTGTGATTGACAGTGCCGAGCTGCCACTCTCACTTTCCACAGCTTGTTGCCGTTTCCTTTTTTCCCATGCTAGCTGTCGCCTGCCACAAAAAGCGGGAACTTGCCGCTCGCGCAAGAAAAAGCCTCATTAAGGACTCCGTCTGCCCTTCATAAAGCTTTCCTCTAGCAGCTCAGATCGTGCCTTCCCTCTTTTAGACAAAAAAAACCCCCAAACCCACCTTTTGCGGTGACCTGGACATGAGGACGGGCGACTGGGACCTCATGTTTTTCGCCGAGGAGCCTGAATGAGACGGAGGAGAAGAAAAGGCAAATTCGAATCCTTTCCTTGCACACTTTGACCAGCAGTAGGTCCTTAAACACAGCACGGCAATCCTGTCAAATAAAGGATGATCATGCAGTGTGGCTCCCCTTAAGTATGGAATACCTGCGTACGGTGGCCTGGGAGGGACGGGAGGGCATAGCAGCTTGCCGACAGGGTCAGAGAAGGACATGACGCCCTCTTTGACGCTGTCTAGGCTCCAGCTACTGGGCGTGGCTCGCACTTGACGGCACACACAGGAGACACGTGACGAGTCACAACACAAACAAGATGGACGACGCGTGCACACACAAACACGAGCAGGATTCATGCATCAACACAACGCCGTCTAATGTCAAACAATGCATTCAATATATAGTAAATAGTTTGTACTAATATGTTTAGTATATACATATATCGATATATATATATATTAGTATAGTAAATACATATATTACAAATACATTGCACAAGTAGTGCACAACACTCCTACTCATATAAAAAATGTTTAAAATATATATTTTATACGTTGAATATATAGTAATGCAATACATAAATGTATAAATACATAATATATTTTAAATAAATATATATTAATAGTAAAGTGACAATTACGCAAGCAAGTAGTACACTATTATTAAAAATACACTTTGTTAAAAATTAGATATAAAATAATGCATACATAATATTTTAAACAATATATATTATACTATATGCTAAGTATATTATAAATACATGTACATTAATAGTAAAGTGAAAATACTGCTGCTCATAAGTTTAGTAAAAACTAAAAATATATATAAATATTCAAAACAATATTTAAGAATTTATATTATACACACAAATAGTAATATTTATGCACATTACACAACACTACTACTACTAATAAGTATATACGGTATTATAAAATAATATTACAAACAAATATACATTTATAGCCAAGTGAAAATATAGTCATAAATGTGACTCCTGGAACTTAGTATGTACTGTATTATATTATTCTTAATATTTTAAGCTTAGTTTGATGAAATACGATGCAAAACATGTAGATTGAGATGATGATAGGGGTGTGATAAGTATGTTGTATGTGTGTGTGTGTGTGTGTGTGTGTGTGTGTGTGAATAGTCCAGAAGGTGTCATTTCAGGCAGGAGAGGAAACCTTCCCACCATAAATATATATATACAAATATACATTTATATATATGATATGTGCACACGACATCACAATGTCGCTCAAGGTGTCAAGTTAGCATATTGTTGGCCGAGATCACGCCGCATTATTTTTGCATGCGTTATTTTTGCATGCTTTACCTTTGTCTGGAGCGGAGAGGTTGGGGTCACTGCGGGGTAAAGTGGCATCACCCATGTGATGAGGAGCAGCCCTCTGCACACACACCAAGAAAGTGTAAATGCGCATTCCAAAAATAGTTCTAATTACGCTAAACCTTGCAGCAAAGTGCCTTTCGATCAATTTTCCATTAGTAGCTAATCGTCAACAACTCGGGGAAAAAAATCCTTCCTGTGCTTCCAAAAGCAGGTGAAGTGCGGGGGAGGGGAATGGCCTTCACAAGCAACGTATGTTTGTTTTAAAAAATGTTCTCTCTTCAGACTTGGAGTGTGCACAATAATCATCTTCCGTCGCTTTAATGAAGGTTACCCTGAATAACAGCAATAAATGTGCAAAAACGCTCCCTATTTCACTGTAATCGTGTCTAATTATATACTACGTTTACTTCCATCCGTCCATTTTCTTCCGCTCATCCGAGGTCGGGTCGCGGGAGTAGCAGCCCAAGCAGGGACGCCCGAACTTTCCTCTCCCCAGCTAGTTTTTCCAATTCTTCCCGGCAGATCCCGAGGCGAGCTGAGAGACATAGTCTCTCCAACGTGTCCTGGGTCTTCTCCGAGGCCTCCTACCGGTCGGACGCGCCCCGAACACCTCCCCGGGGAGGCGTCCTGACCAGATATACTACATTTGTGTGTGATAAATTACCATTTTTACAGTAGGTCTTTAAAAAACGGGGCATGATTTTGTCACTCGCATTTCGGCAAATGGTCCTTAAAAGCAGGATAATTTGGTCATATACAGGATCTTTGACTTGACAGACAGATGATTTTCTCACGTAAAGGATCTTTGACTATCATTTGTGAAGTAGGTCCTTAAGAACGGGATTTTTGACCTACCATTTTTCCAGCAGGTCCTTAAACACAGGAGGATTTTTTTTTTAGAAAGGAAAGGATCTTTGACAAACATTTTTGAAGTGGGTTCTTCAAAACAAGACTATTTTGTCAGATAAAGAATCTTTGATTAGCATTTTTACAGTAGGTCCTGCAAAACAAGACAATATTGTCAGGTAATGGATCTTTGACAAACATTTTTGAAGTAGATCATTAAAAAGGATCTTTGACTAGCATTTTTGCAGTAGGTCCTCCAGAACAGATTATTTCGTCAGGTAAAGGATCATTGACAAGCGTTTTTGAAGTAGATCATTAAATAAAAAGATCATTTTTGTTAGACAAAGGATCTTTGACAAGCATTTTTGAAGTAGTTTATTAAATAAAGAGATGATTTTGTCAGATAAAGCATCTTTGACCAGCATTTTTGAAGTAGTTCATTAAATAAAAAGATGATTTTGTCAGCTAAAGGATCTTTGACCAGCATTTTTGAAGTAGTTCATTAAATAAAAATATTATCTTTGTTAGACAAAGGATCTTTGGCCAGCATTTTTGAAGTAGTTCATTAAATAAAAAGATGATTTTGTCAGATAAAGGATCTTTGACCAGCATTTTTGAAGTAGTTCATTAAATAAAAAGATGATTTTGTCAGCTAAAGGATCTTTGACCAGCATTTTTAAAGTGTGCCACAAATAAAGAGATGATTTTGTTAGACAAAGGATCTTTGACCAGCATTTTTAAAGTGTGCCACAAATAAAGAGATGATTTTGTTAGACAAAGGATCTTTGACCAGCATTTTTGAGGAAGGCCCTCAAAACAGGATGATTTTGTCACATGTATACACGTATTATAATTTATTCTATTTATGTATCATTATTTTATTATACAGTATGAGTGTGTGTATATATATATATGTTTATTTATATGGTATATATTACTTTGATATAAATGTGAGTATATATTTTATGATTTATTTGCATAATATGTATCCTATGCATGTGTGAGCTCACCTGCGTGGGGTCCAGAGGGTTGGGGAAGATGGCGCTGACGGGCCTCTCTCTGGGAGACAGGCAGGCGTTTTCTCTGGAATGCTTGTGTTTCTCCGCCATCTGCGGCGAACCTGCAGGAAGTGGGCGGCCATGAGTCACCCACAGCGAAGAGATACAACAGAGCGGCGGGGAGGCGTGAGACTGTTGAGCCCCGGCGGTGGACGCTCACAATGGCGGGTGAACACCAAGCGGGCATTTCACAGCATCATGTGATGCTGATAGCGCGACCACACAAGCAGTGAGCCCCGGTGGGCTTTATGCGGGCCGGAGGCCGCCAGCTGCGTGCCAAAGGGGAGCCTCTACACGGCCATAAACGTCGCCATATATTCATACTTTGTGTACGACTTGGATCGGGCAGAAATATAGCGCTGTAATGAGGTCCGAGAACGGCACAGCGCTCCAACCTTGCATTGGGCCCACTTTGTATTCACTGCATTTCTCAGCACCCAACTTTCCATTCCGCGTCCTCCTTGTCGTATTTCACGTGCTGCCTGCATGGCAAGATGTCAATCTCCCTTCTAACCCTAACAGACGGGACCATGTTGAGGGTTAAAGTGTTCCTGTTTCCTGCACGTGGCTTGAAAGACAAGGAGTGAGTTTTGGGGGGGGTCCTGTGGAGTTTTGCACTCAGTTCACTCGAGTTGGGCTGAGTTTTTGTTTTGTGTTACTTTTTGCTGGAGATGCAGCTTGTATTGGACCCAAGTGATGCTTTGAAAGGCGGCTGTTTCTTGCAAGTGGCTCGAAAGGCAAGAAGTGAGGCCTTATTCTTAAGAACGGACATTTTTGTCTAAAGAATTAACTTTACATGCGTCTGGTTTTGTTTATGCATTTTGGTGCAGATCAGGATAGCGATGCAGATTGGTGACTTTACTGGAAACAATTGATGTTTTTCTTTGGAGTTTTGCATTAAATTCACACGAGTCTGGTTGTGTTTGTGTGACATTTTGGTGCAGATCAGAATAAAGGTGCAGATGAGCGCATTTATTGATACTTTTGAGCGCTACAGTCAGCTTGTATCGGGGCCAAGTGCTGCTATGGGTAGCGGTTGTGTCTTACACGCGGCTTGCAAGACAAAAAGTGAGGCCTTATTTTTTCTATGGAGTTTAGCATTAAATTCAAATGAGTGTATTTGCGTTACATTTTGGTGCAGATCAGAATAAAGGCGCATACTGGTACATGTCATGCTACTTATAAGCACAAAAGTCAGTTTGTATTGGGCCGCTGTTTCCAGCATGTGGCTTGAAAGACAAAAAAATGAGCCATTATTCTTAAAAATTGCACTTTCTTTAGTGCAGTTTTGCATTGAATTCAAATCTGTCTGGTAGCGTTTGTGTTTTGTTACTTTTGGTCCGGATTGGGTCTTTTATTGCTACTTTTGAGCGTAAAAGGCAGGCTTCTATTGGAAGCATGTGGTGCAGATCAGGATAAAAGTGCATACTATGAATTGCTACTTATGAGCATTACAGTAAGCAAGTGATGTTTATACATTTGACCTGTTGTTTTTTCTTCTTCATTTTTTTCTATGGAGTTTTGCATGAAAATCAAATAAGTTTGGTTTTGTGGAAGTCATGCTTTTTTTTAAGCCATTTTGTCAACTTCTGGAGCAACAATAAGTCAAAATTAGTCCATATTTTGTTGTTTTTTTCCTTACTCAATTTGCTTTATTGTCTCTGTCAACCAAGTTAGCAAATGTTCTTGTCAGCTTGCAAAGCGAGTGCGGCAGGTGATGCAGACTCTCTAATACACCTGACTGCCTTCTTTGGCGCCGAAACGGGATGGCGGGGATTCTTACCTCGGGCACTAGAGGGCGCTGAGCTGGTGACGTTGGGCGAGGCAGAGTGGTTGGAGCTCAGGCTGGAGGTAGACGGGCTGGGCTGGAAGCGGGATAACACATCAAGAATCACAGTTATGAGTACCAAAAAACACACAAATTCCCCGTATGTGGAACTATGTGGAGCTACATAGCGATATTTGTTGTTTGTATGTGCAGAATTGCGATAATGTAAAAGGGTTAGCCATTCCCAGCTCAATACACCAACTAATGTGAGGTTATTTTCCTGCCTTCAAGCACCTGCATGTTGAAGACTTCGTCCGAGCTCTCCGACTGCCCCGTGATGTTGCTGACCTCGTTGGACGCCTGGGAGGACAGCGAGGAGGAGGAGTAGCGGTTCACTGCAGGGTAGCTGAGCAGGCTGCATTGTAAAAAAAAACAAAAAAAGACATAAATATGGGTTATTGTGAAGGTATATGCAAGGAAAACAAAAATAAGGTGGCTTAGAGACTCACCAGGATGCAGCGAGAAGACAGGTAGGAGACAAAAAAAGCCATAAAGAGGAGGAAAATGTCAGATTAGAAGAAAATTATCGGAGTTTTTATGGACGACAAACACAAGAAGCTTTTGCTTGAAGGTTGGAATCCAAAAAAAGAAAAGAAAAAAAGAAAACTCAAAATAGACCAAATGGGGAAATGTCAGAGTAAGGCGGTTGCTTCTTCCTGTGGGGCGCTGCCCCTTGGGATCAAACTGTGGAGGCAGAATGTCGCAGGGAGACAGCGCGACAGGGTCACTGAACACATCAACACACACACTCAGGTGATGCGGAGAACGGGAGGAGCTCAACGTGGCGTTTGAGGTGAAACAAGGACATGGAAAAGTTTCAAGCAAAGACAAGACCAAGGGAGTGATGGACGGTTCCAATCCCTGGTTAACGCCGTTAATTGCTTCCAGCAGTAGAAGTAGCATTCCTTATTTACTAATGTACTAAATACTGTTTTTAACATCGTTAGAGCGCTGTAGACGAGAAATAACAACCCTACAGTCACCCTTACACTCATAATACCCTATATAGTAGATATGATTGACAGATACTTTATTAATTATAATTAACTGTTATAATATATTAACTATTAATATATCAATTATACTCATTATATATATATTATTATATATTTATTATTATTGATATAATTAGATTTATAAAATACACAATTTTTTCAGTTTTTTATTTTTTGCAGCCTAGTTTCTTTTTTATACACATTCTTCATATTTATTTTGTTGTTTTGTTTTTGTTTACAAATCAAAAAATATTTTAAAAAATGATTTAAATGACAAATTGATTTTAAAATAATAAATAAACTTGAAAAGAAGTTAATTTTCATTTTAAATGGTAATTCAGTCAGTCTCAATTAGGAAAAAACAAATAATAATTGAAAACGGTTTGAAAACAGTTAGAAAATGAACGAAAGAGCAAAAAAAATAAAAATAAAATTCATGACAAATCTGACAAATTATGATAAAAAAAAAGACGTTTTAAAACCAAACAGAAACAAATACACTGACATTGAATTTGATGTTTGAGTTGTAATTGTACATTTATTTAAGTAAAACGGGTTCTGCGTTGCGTGTGTGATGGACCACTAGACATTTGACATTTAAATCTGGCAGTTTAGGGTGTTTTGGGTGGGAAATGCACGCCACTGATGCGTAAATCCCAAACTACGTCAAGCGTGGTGGAAGCGCTTCGTTCAAGTCGTTTAAGGATGAGTAGTGCGGCGGTCCTCACCTTCGTCTGGCGACGCCTCTGCCGCCGTCCGGGCTGATGATGCTGGGCACCGAATTCCTGCACGTGCGCGGGCTTCCGTTGGTAAAGTGCACCGGGCTTGCGCGCACGTACGCCGGAAACTCCTGGGACGGAAAAGCGGAATTGCGCATGACTTTCCGGGTGTGAGAATGAGTGAGGACATAAGCAGGAAGTGTCCCACCCCGTTACTTCCAGGGAAATGGTGTTATGCAAATAATTTCTTTTAGTCTGGCAAACAGACGGTCATTCATCAACCAGCGTCTGTTTAAGGCGCTTGAATGATGCGGCGCAAACCTGGATGCCCAGGCTGGATTTCATCAGATGGAACTGGTCCACCAGCTTCTTGTGGAGAGGCCTCATGTCCTGGGGGACCACCTTCTCGTGGACGGCCAGGCCGTATTCCAGAATGTGAGCCTGCAAGGCAAACGTCTTTACTAGCTTCCTCGGGTACTCCGATATGCACATCTGTCATAGTTTGGTGACTCCAGAAAACCTCTCAGGGGTTGCCATTTTTGATGGGCTAATGCCGGACCGACATGCTGCAGCTAGCACGCTAACATCTAGCCCTGACAAGCTGACACGGGACGGAAATGCCGTAGCCAGCATGCAAACTGTAACATGTAAACATAGCATGATAACGTGTCACTGTCACATACGTGCTAATGTTAGCATACCAGCAATGTTAACATAGAAACGGTTAGCATGCTAACACTTAACACGAGACCACTGACTATAAACGTTTATATTTAATATCCTAATTTTAGCAGGCCAGTAATGCTAACATGCTAGCATTCTAACACCTAAAACAATAGCGTTTACTCTTTATACAGGTTTATACAACTGAAAATGGCTTAAATGCTAACACGCAAACATTAGCATATTAGCAATGCTAACATTAACACTGCAAATGAAAACTCTGTTTATGTCCTCTTATACTAGTGGTTTTCAAACTGTGGGGCGTGCCCCCTGGGGGGAGGGTTGGCGAGGTTGGGGGGTGGCGTTATAACAGGGTGGGGGCTGGGCTAGCACGGACATGTTTCATTATTACAGTATTTATTCGGGAGGAGGGGGGCGCAGAAAATCATTTTATCTCCAAAAGGGGGGCGCTGCAAAAATAGTTTGGGAACCACCGCTGAAAAGTAAAAATGCTAACATGCTAACAATGCTAACATGTAAATAGCATGATGCATCTGAAAACAGCTGGCATTAGCACACTAGCAATTATAGCATGCTCACTGTTTACTAGCAGCATGTTAGCATGCTGAACACTGAACATGAAAACACTGTTTATGTCAGCTAACAACAGCTAACTCACACCACGGATCAACCCAGGTTTGCGTTTCTCTTTAATTCCGCGTGTAAACCAAAAATAGAAGGAAAGACTGACAGTAAACGGAAACGGAATGTAACATTTGAGTGTGTGGTTTAAATGTAATTTTGGGATCTTTTTTATTCCCTGTGTGAATAGAAAAAGAAAGAAAAGAATAAAAACCACCAAATTGAGTTTGACTTTATCATTCACAACGTTACATCTTGGGAGGACTTTGTTGGACTTCTTCACCTCAAACTTTCTGCCAAAGAGGTCGCGAAGATGCGCAGTGAAGTGAAACAAGCACTTCGCTCGCCTTCTCCTTTGTTTCCTCTGCTCCTGACCTCCCCTGTGAGCACCCCCCAAACACCCGCCCACATTTTAATATTCATGGCCAACACACGCTGCTCACGCCGCTCAGCAACGTGCAAACAGACGTGTCCCCGTGCCGGTCGCCATGCGCCTTCACTGGGATTATTCTTATTATTTTATGAGAATTATTATTAGACATTTAGGCAGAGCAATTTGGCTTCTGGGAATTGGAGTGTGTCTGGCGGCAATTCCACACTCCGGTGTCACGCCCGTTTGCTTTTTCCAAACATTCAGCAGCTTGAGTTGGGATGAAACAAAAACAAAAAATAAAACATGTGTTTGGTTGGAGGGACATCCATAAAATAGTCACAGGTTTTTTTTTTCCAAAAATATTTCATAACTCTGCTTTAAAACTTGAAATCATCATAACCTATAAACAATACTTGACTAAATGTATTTTTTATATGCATAAAAAATATATATTACAGAATTACATTATTTTTGTAAATTTAAATACTAAATATTACTTACAATTTTAACAATTGTCATCAAAATGTTTATTTTCTAAACACAAACAATTTTAAAATGACTGAAATTAAAATTTCTAATTACATCCATATATATAAATACTTTGTACATAACATAAACATCATTGTTTATTTTAAAAAAAGGGAATTGAGCTAAATTTTTTGTTCACGTATCAAAATTGAACAAATTTAGAATAGCGAACATGTGCTTAGTATCTTTTAAAACAGAGTCTTTTTTAAAGTGTCAAAATTCACTGCAAAGCACACCAAGCTAGGCTACGCTTACATGAAGTAGTCGGAATAAATATTATGCTGTCATCAATAGCTGACACCGTGCTAACATGAAAACACTACTTATCAGTTTATAACGCTGAACATTATAAAATCAACATTATTACCATGCTAGCTAACAGCATGCTGACATGGAAAGTCATAGCGCTTACTTCTTACGTAAGTTTATACATCTGGAAATGGTTCAAATGCTAACATGCTAATACTAGCGTATAAGAAACGCTAACAGGCTAATACTAGGGTATAAGAAACGCTAACAGGCTAATACTAGCGTATAAGAAATGCTAACAGGCTAATACTAGCGTATTAGTAAGGCTAACATGCTAACACTAGCGTATAAGAAACGCTAACAGGCTAGTACTAGGGTATAAGAAACGCTAACAGGCTAATACTAGCGTATAAGAAATGCTAACAGGCTGATACTAGCGTATAAGTAAGGCTAACATGCTAACACTAGCGTATAAGAAGTGCTAACAGGCTAATACTAGCGTATAAGTAAGGCTAACATGCTAACACTAGCGTATAAGAAATGCCAACATGCTAATAATAGCGTATAAGAAACGCTAACAGGCTAATACTAGCGTATAAGAAATGCTAACAGGCTAATACTAGCGTATAAGTAAGGCTAACATGCTAACACTAGCGTATAAGAAACGCTAACATGCTAATACTAGCGCATAAGAAATGCTAACAGGCTAATACTAGCGTATAAGAAATGCTAACAGGCTAATACTAGCGTATAAGTAAGGCTAAAATGCTAACACTAGCATATAAGAAATGCTAACATGCTAATACTGGCATATAAAAAATGCTAACATGCTAACAGTTAGCATTAACACTGTTTGTCAGCTTACACTTTTGAGAAGTAGACATACAGAAACCTAAACAAATACGTGCAGCCCGCTAACATGTAGCATGCTAGCGCTTAGTCCTTCTGTAAGTTCACACGGTGGCTATGATTTGTACACAAACCTTGCCTGGCGCTTGCAAAAAGGACGTCCAACGACAAAGCAGTACCTTTCTTGTGCATGTAATGCGCCGCGGCTTACCTGTTCAAACATCAGCTCTCTCAGGCGCCCAATCTTGTCGCCGTCCTCGGGGTGATTCATCACGTAGTCCTTGACAAAAAAGGCCTGTGTTGAAAACACAAACGTCTGTTATGCGCCGACTTGGGACAGCGGGAGATGTTTTGGTCTTCCATGTAGGAGTTGAACCCACACTGGGGATGCGGTCAGACACTGGGAGTCCAAACAAACACATGGAAAACAACAAGAATTGTCTGTTATCTATTCTATCAATAATGCCAAGTCATTATTGTTATTCATATTTAGAGATATATGGACATAATTATATATTTCTGAATTTCATCCTCACTGATCACATATCTGAACACGTTTTATTTACGTTTTATTAAAACATTCTTTTAACATCATTTGTATTTTTTTATTTTATGAATCGATTTAATATGAATGCAATCAAATTACAAACAATTATAATTAAATGAAATAATTTCATTTAGTTATAATTAACTAATTAACTGATTAATTGATTAATTGAATAATCATATATTTATTGATTCACTGAAAAAAGCCGGAACAATGATTACAGCTAAGATAATTATGCAAATGCTTGGAACCAATACTAGAAATATGAATTCAAACAAACAGCCAAAACAATCAATAGGATTGCAATCATATTGATTAATTTAATTGGAAATTCCAAGACCTGTGCAGTTCATCCATCATTAGGAACTTAGTAATTAGCGATGTCCATGTCTTAGAAATTACTAGATAAAAAAAAAAAAAAAAAAAATTTTAAAAAAAAATAATAAATATATAAATACGTAAATAGATGATTACAAATAATTACAAATATCATCATTTATTATTTATAACAATTAATCTGATTTTATTAACACTAACGACATCTGTGCAAAATTCGAAAGTGGTTAGTTAGTGGTGTTCCTCAAGGCTCCATTGTGGGCCCAGCTTTGTTTGCACTGTATATGTTGCCTCTGGGGTTTATTTTCCTAAGTATAATGTTACCTTACAATGTTTCCGCAGATAATCTGCAACTCTATTTGCCTTTGGAACCCGGTACAGACTCTGAACTGTCTCACTAATATCAAGCAGTGGCCGTCTCATCTTCCTTAAGCTTAACGACCAAAACACAGAACTTCTTATTTTTGGCAGTTTGGCCCTTTTAGATGGTGTGGACAGTGTACTGGGCCCGTTATCATCATACTGCCAACCACATGTAAAAAAAAACCAAACAACAATCAACTACACGGTTTTATGACTGCCTGCATCAATCAGAACCGTTGAAGTCTTGACAAGCACGGCGATGTACGTCTTTCCATGGTTTATATATCGGATATACAGTACGCCTTCTTCATACTGCAGTTGCATGCATGTGTTCCCTTTTCCACCACCTCTTGGAGCAATTTGTCGGGAATTCTCTAGTGATTTCTATGGCATCTTGGATCTGCTAATCATGATCATGCTCATAGTGATGTCTTCTAGTCGGAAATTTCATCTCCCCCATTGTATATTTTTTTCTAGTTTATTGCCTCCTTCCTACTCTTTGCCCATTCTCTACCTGCAGCTGCCAGAAAATATTGACTTACCTTTCTTTTTTTGCATGAGTTTCCTCTCTGTAGTTCAGTAGATGGCAATTATTTTCTGTCACCCCCCCACCCCCCCCGATTTAAAATATTATTGAGAAACTGATACTATCAATTTATTTATCTGTACTGTACAGACTGAACTTGAAACTGAAATCGGGAAAATCCAACGCAATGGAGAGCTTTGAAGCATGCAAGGAGTCAAACTGCATGTCGAGTACAAAAGGTTTGTATGTGTTGGCGGGGTCTGCTTGACTTGACTTGGGTTTTAAAATGCGTAACTTATGCGTAAGCCCAATGCTGACAGTGTGCAGACAAGTTCTAAATAAATAAATGGTATGTGTTGCCACGGCAAAATGCGGACCAATCGGCAAAATGTGTCAAATGTCTGAAACGCCGCGTTAGAAGACAGCCATGAATAAAGAATCATACCAAAACATCCCCCGAGAGCAATTTCTCCCGAACATCCAAGAACAGATTAGTGAGGAAAACTGCCTTTCCCGAAGGAAGGAAGGGAACACCATCTGACAAACATCTCCAAGCAAACCAAAATTGGGGTCATTCTGAAAACCTTTGGCCACAGCTGTACACTGGACATTCCCATCTTAGCTCTGTGTTACAGGGAACAAAGCAAATCAGTGTAACAACTAATCATCTATCCCATAATAATTCATGTGTGTTACTTTGACGACACACCGAGGGCAGAAGCGGAAGGTCAGAAATGCACTTGGAACACATTAGGAGTGCAACTGACGGCCATGAATGCAGATATTCACCTCCCACAGCTGTGCCTGGGAAATGAACACTTAAAATAACAAGAATAATAACAACCTGCACGTCTCTCCCTCCAAAGCCACCATGTCCGTGCAGCGTAGCGGCCTCTCAGTGGAAATGGTGGTTGCTATGCGACACCGAGCGGGTCCACTCGCTTAGTTGGGAATGGAACATTTTACAAGCAAACACGGATAAGCGGATAATACGGCATCCTCCTACCGAATATTCCCGCTGCATACCCGCCGCCGTGCATCATTGGGTGTCACGGCCCATCATATCCCTCCAAGGTCATCCGTCATCTAGACGTACCTCTTGGTAGCGGGCCAGCCCCCCGTTGACGGCGGCGTCGATGACCCCGTTGAGGCACATGGTGAGGGGGTTGACGTTCTGCATCTGCCGACTTTGACACTGCGTGATGAGCGTGCGCAGTTGCAGGTTCTTGTTCTCGATCACCTCAATGGCGTTCTCCAACGGGCTCACCTCCACCTGTGTAAACAGGAAAAATAGCAAAAATAGTAATATTTCTTCCAAACTATGAGTAGTAATGGGAAGCAGTGAATGGGAAACAACTGTAACACGGATAAACTTTGATTTTTTTTAATGATTTTCTACCCCAGTGATTGTACAAGCATTTTAAAATCACCCCAAAACCTAGAATCTGCATAGGGAAAGTCAAAATGTTTTGTGTAAAAATATGTAAACAACCCTTCTTATCACTTGGAATTCAAATAGAAAATGTATAATTCAAAAACCGGTGCACAAATTTAGCAATATTTGACTATTGTAGCAAATACAGCAGAACCTTGGTTAGTGTACACACTGGTCAAGGACAAAAATGCACGCCAAAATGCGCGTACATTTTCCGGTTAGCATTCGCTATGACGCACGTTTTGAACGCACCGCTTGAGTCCAAGTGTTTGAAATGTACTTTCTGATCCCAAAATGTCCGTTAGCAGCCAGTTAGCGTGCTAACACGGTGGAACCTTATTTAGTGCATGCCCCGGTTATCGCTTTTCTTGGTTGATGTCAAAAAGATGCGCAAAAATTTTGCCTCGATTTGCATATTCAAATAATAACTCGCAGACGCACGTAAAAGTATAAAAACGTGTTTTGTGATTAGACACAATTTCCTGCAGTTACTGCAACCAAACGGCTGTTCATGCCCTCATTAATGACAAGGTTTGCTTTTTTTCTACCAAGAGGAATATGGTCTCACTAATCTGGAAAGCGGCTGTTTTCCTGCGTCGTGTGCGCTTACAAAAACGAGAAGACGCGCGGGGATCTTCATAATTCACCATTTCATAACTCGCAGGCCGTTTGAAGTCTGCACTTTAAACGGTCCATGCCGCTGCGTCATCGCGCCGTGCTTGCAGCGGTGAGGTCAGACTCCTAAGAGTTCCCGCATCAAGTGCGGACTGTTTAAAGATGAACCGTAAAATGGTATCGGGTCACTTGCATGCAGCCTTGTCGCACCGACGGCTTAATCCCCTCCCTGATGGGGCTTTGGCCACGTCCATATTTCATACGCTACTGCTCTGCCGATTTGTCATCCCTCCTTTTGTAAGCCACAATTTCACAGCGCGCTAAACACTCTAAACATGCATGCGCGCAGATCAACGCAATATGTTGTGTTGCCCGGAAGTGCGTTTGGCGCCAAAGAAAAAAAAAAAAAAAANCGCTTTTCTTGGTTGATGTCAAAAAGATGCGCAAAAATTTTGCCTCGATTTGCATATTCAAATAATAACTCGCAGACGCACGTAAAAGTATAAAAACGTGTTTTGTGATTAGACACAATTTCCTGCAGTTACTGCAACCAAACGGCTGTTCATGCCCTCATTAATGACAAGGTTTGCTTTTTTTCTACCAAGAGGAATATGGTCTCACTAATCTGGAAAGCGGCTGTTTTCCTGCGTCGTGTGCGCTTACAAAAACGAGAAGACGCGCGGGGATCTTCATAATTCACCATTTCATAACTCGCAGGCCGTTTGAAGTCTGCACTTTAAACGGTCCATGCCGCTGCGTCATCGCGCCGTGCTTGCAGCGGTGAGGTCAGACTCCTAAGAGTTCCCGCATCAAGTGCGGACTGTTTAAAGATGAACCGTAAAATGGTATCGGGTCACTTGCATGCAGCCTTGTCGCACCGACGGCTTAATCCCCTCCCTGATGGGGCTTTGGCCACGTCCATATTTCATACGCTACTGCTCTGCCGATTTGTCATCCCTCCTTTTGTAAGCCACAATTTCACAGCGCGCTAAACACTCTAAACATGCATGCGCGCAGATCAACGCAATATGTTGTGTTGCCCGGAAGTGCGTTTGGCGCCAAAGAAAAAAAAAAAAAAAAGATTTTCCGCTGTGAGGCAACGGGGAAAAAAAGTCAATTCCTCTCCAAAACTGGACATTTGTCACGAAAGCAATTAGATGTTTGGCACGGCGTCCAAAAGAGGCAGTGCCGGTGATCCGATGCGGCCAATAAGCCCAAAGCCTTGACCGAGGCCATTACCGTTGCTCGATGCAACAGCTTGGGATCAATAGCGCGCTATTGGATGCAGGACACCCGCACGAGTGGATTACGGCGTCTCGCCGTCGGTCGACTCACCAGCTCTCGCTTGTCCACCTCGAACCACCGTGAGATGCCGGGGAGACTCTGGACCAGGGTCAGCGTCGTCCTTTCCACCCACAGGCTCTGCATCGGCGCACGCAGCAGTTAGCATGATGCTCACGATAATTAATAAACAATAATAATCATTAGGGGTGTCAATTGATTCAAATATTTGATTGCAATTAATCATAATTTGTCCAGAGTTAACTCATAATTAATCGCAGGTACTTTACTTGTTTTTACAAACCATTTGTTAAATATGCAAATATGGTTGATCTGATTGTTATATTAGACTTATGCAAAATAATCTAAAACAATATTAGATTTTATTTTATTTAAACCAAGCAGTTCCCATGTAGATCCATCGGGTCTAAGTATAAAATAAGTTTTTATCTATAGTAAGTTGCGATGTAAATCTCTTTGTGGTAAATGATTCGATATGGAACTGAGATGACTACATGACATTTTATGTAAGGGGATATAAATATTGCAAATATGGGTTATTACTTTATTCAAAAATAATATACAGTTAGAAATTCCCCCAGTTAGTTCATGTTTAATGCGAACGGTAATTTGTCCCACTGTTTGACGGTCCTTGAACGCACCTTCTTCGTTCTCACACGTTACGCAGATAAGTCTACTATGCTGTACTTTTACCCTTCTTCCTTTACCTCGTGTTTGATCCCAAATGCTGATACTATGTGGGAATGCATGAAGGTAAGAGCTGATTGCCTTATTGAGTGCTAATTGAGTGCTGATATGCTAATTTGCAAACGTTTCTGAAAAACCAGCTCCAGGTGGATGGTGGTTTTGTATTCATTTATTGCTTTTAATCTGATGTTGTTCCGGTCATAGTTTTGCACAATCCATACTAAATGAGATCAATGAGATGTCTATAATGTATGTACAATTGCTATAATGCTAGTGTCAATGGCATAGCATTAGCTAGCGCTCCAAATGCAGGTAGCACTCATCGGCACTCTGGTAACTAGCAGCTCCCAGCCTAAATTTTAGCTAGCAGGTCAAAGCAATCTCATTAGTTGGGACACTTTCTGCCGAGGTACCGCTGTATAAATGACAAAACATTACCAGCAGTGCGCCAGTAACTTCTCACTTCTCCCAGAGGCGATGTACTTTGTCTTAAGTCACAGCAACACAAATAAGTTTGGTCTTGTTGAGAGTGCATCATCGGCCAGGGCTTTCCAGCTAGTCACGCATTTCAAAACACAATTTTCCTTGCTCACTTCTGCTCCATATTTGTTCCGGTTTCTAGTGTCACACAAAACTGCCGCTGCCGTTTCCTCAAACTACGGTGTGTGGGCAAACGGGAGGACAAACAAAGTTTGCACGTTAGTCGCGCCCCACCCAAAAAAAGTGCTTCTAAAGCACACTTTTGTTAGCGAGTTAACTTCATCAGCCCTAATAATAGTATAATATTAATTCATAATAATAATCATCATCAGTGGCAGCACCGGGAAGCCAAACATTCGCTTGTAGTGTAGGACAAACATTACAAAGATCATCCATACGTATGCTGGGGCCTAAGCCCAGCTGTCTTTAGAGTCTTCAGAGTCTAGAGGAACCCCAACCCTTAACGGTAAAAGTGTCACTTTTGCCATTTTTGGGGGGCAAACGAACACTGCATCTTATTTTGAATGAATATTTTCCGGCATTTAGGGCCATAAACCCTCCATATGCACACGACATGCACATATTGGATTATATGCTGAGATGAAAAACCGTCCGCCTTGCAACCTTGCTATCATTAAAAACTACAAACACGCGTCCAAATGAATAAAACATCTTGCATTGTGCAACACAAATACCCGTGCCTACACAAACGCATCAGCAACACAAAAGGGCTCGCTAGAACGACTGCGTACGAACAACCGCTGCGCACGACCCGGTGGCGTACCTTGAACTCGTTCTCCTTGTCTTTGGTGCCCTTGTGAAAGGGACGGTCGTATCGGAACCTCCAGATGTGATTGAACTTGTAGAAGCTTTTGATGTTGTCGGGCACGCCGTCTCGCTGCAGCACGTCCTGGCTCTCGGGGATGGGGGTCACGGCGTAGATCTGCAAGTCTAGAGGCGGGGTGTTAAAGAAAGCACTAAAGTGCAAATTGAGCGCTTACTAAGCCTACAAACCGATGGCTGCCATGTCACGCCATACCATTTACCGCCACTGGGGGGCATATGTGCCTCCTCAAATCACTACCTATTGGGACTTGGGCTTTTTAGTGTCATTATTACAACCGGTGTTCTTTGTTGGTTTTTTTGGTTCTAATTTTTCTGTGTTATTTATATATGCTATTTTTGTTTGGATTATAATGTTTTATATTTATTGTTTGCATATGCAAATGTTATGTTTGACTCTAAATCATTTTAAAAATAAAAATGATAAAAATAAATCAAGATTTTCAATATTTTTCAAATTCATTTTACTTTTCTTCCGTTCATTTTTCATTGTAAATATATTTTAAAAATTCATTTCAATTTAGATTGTATTTATTTTCCACTTATTATTTATATAAATAGAGTATTCAAGCAATAAATGCATAGAAATGTATTTTATGCAAGGATATGGAGCGGAATGTGAAAGGAACATTACTCCTTATTGAGACTTGCTGGAATTACTGGGAATTTCTGGTGTCATCAAAGGTAGATGGCGCAAAACCTATCAATTTCGCCATTTACACCATTTGTCTGTCAATTCTCGCCCCCTTATTTACGTATGACTCGGAGATGGTGCACAAAGCACTAAATTCTCCGTGGGCATAGAAAATACATAACAAACAAGCTCTCTCTGCACACTGCAGGAACGATGTGAGAACAGCCGCACACAGCGCCTGATTGCAGAAGCGCAGGAGGATACACTGCGCGTCCGCCTGGTAGATGGTCTGGTCCGGCTGGTTGACGTGCTGCATGGCGATGGCATGCGGGAACTCGCCGAGCATCCTCTGCTGGAAGGCCTCCAGCCTCTCGTAGTCGTGGCCGCGGCACACAAACTCCTTATTCTGCAAAGTGGCGGGAAAGCACGGTGGGGTTAGATTGACATCCAGTGGCAGGACGCTGCCGCTGCACATTCATGAAGCGGCCCTTAAAAGTAAGATCTGTGAATGTCACCTCCCGCATTCAAGGACGCTTGTATAAGGAAAGTTAATCCTCCCAGTGGGCTTATTGCTTCTTTGGCAGGGGGGTTAAGGGTCTTCGAGTTATTCTCACAAAACACATGGAGAGCTTTGTCAAAGTCAAATTCAAGCATTTGCGCTACAAATGAGCACTCATTCGAATGAAATGGGTTTGGTCGCAAATTTGGAATGGAATCAAAGGCTTTTAAATACAAATAGTTGGCATGGTTTTGGACATCCACAGACTCGCTTTTTTTTGTATTAAAACAGGCCAAATTTGCAACATAAATTTTTTTTGTTTGTCTCAAATTTGCCTAATGTGGCAAACCTACAAAAAAATAGAAATAAAAATAATTTGCCCCTAATAACAAAAAATAGAAAACTATAAGAAAAAACAGTTTTGATATGACTTTTATCTTAATATAAATAAAAGCAATCCTGTATGTCATTTTCCTATTTGTCCACCAGAGCGCGCTATTTTTTCCCATGCAGTGAAATCTTTTTTGTACGTTTTTATTTATTTAAAGCTAAAATCTCTAAACAAAGCGTTAAAACCTGCCAAAAATAGAAAATAAAAATAAAAAAGAATATAAAATATTTTTTACTGCAATTTTTTGGTCAAATGAGTGAGATATTTAAATAATTGCTGTAGAGATGTTCAAAAATGGTACTTTATATACTAAAAAAGGTTAAATACCCTTAAGAAAAAGGGGAACTTCTTCCCGTAGAATCCAACCCTGAAGAATTCCGGCTCTAGTCTTTGCTGGTCCATGATCTTGTCATAGAGGGAGGCTTCCATCATCTAACACAAATACAAACCAAACGAATTAAAGAGTAGAAAAAACAAAAATGTAAAAAATATTTTTTTCAAAAATACATTAAAAATTCAAGAACAAATACAAACGGAAAAAAAAAAAAACTCACCCTCATCTTGCTGAGATTCCTGTAGTCATAGTAAGACTCATACTGGTCCGCCAGCTCTCGGCACAAGATGATGCCGTTTTCCCAACACTGTGACAACGCACAAACGTGAGCCTCATTTCTCTCCTCCACCCCTAAAAGCACAAGAAGGGGATGCTCGTTTTGTCTCACCTTGCCTCTGTCAAAGTTCTGCACGATGGTGAGGTGCAGAAACTCTTTGCGCTGCCACTCGCTCTGCATGGGGTAGTTGAGGAACTCCCGCAGCGGCCTGTCCGACCACTCCAGGAGCTCGTCGTACAGCAGCAGGGTGTAGGACGCCTCTGTGAAGCACACGGCGTGTCAGAATTGCAGGGACACGAACGTGCTGGCGTGCGATGGAGGTTACCCGTGTAGTTCTGCGCCTTGAGGTGGAGGTCGTAAAGCTTGTGAATGTATCGGATGTACATCTCCTCCTTGTTCAGCTCTGTTTTGTAGAAGTTCTGCTCCAGACGAGGGACACACGGTGAGAGGATCCTGATCCTGTACGACTTTGGATTGGCGTGAACTCACCAGTAAACTGACGGTGCATCCGATTTTCTTGCCGTCCACTTCGCCCAGCTTCATGCAGTCTCTGAGACAAAAAGCATCAAGCGATGAGACCGCTGCGGTGGCGTCGGGTTTGTTTGTTTCACCTGTAGTCCAGCAGCCTCTCCATTAATCGGGTGACGGTGGCGATGAGGGAGACGCCGCTCTCCCTCCAGGTCTCGCGCTCGATCTTCTTCAGCAGGCTGCGGAGGCGGAAGAGAGACGGACGTGAAATGGAGCGACGCGACCGACGACGGCAGTTGCCAACGTGCCACCCCGGGGACGCCATGGTTTTGGTTTTGTCCAAAAAAACCCGGAACACACAGAGAGAACAAAGAGCATCTTACCTAGGGTACGGACCAAACAGGGGAATGCTACTCCAGGCAGGGAAGCATAGGCGGGATAAATTCATACGATTAATATCAGCACACACACTCGCACTGTGGAGGTTTTGTTAAGGAAAAATACAATCAATATATATGCCTTTGACTTTATACACTATTTCTTTTTGCCATTAAAAAAACTCCACAGCACACAGGATAGTGTTGGGGTTAGCGGGTGCTCATAACAAATATATATCTATAATATTTCAGATGCTTATTGATCACCCATATCTTTGTGCTATCCACTTTTTAAAATGTAGATTTACAGCAAGTGCGGACCCGCTGATTGGACCCCGTCGGATATCAATACATCACCACGACCACTTCACTGCCATCAGGAGAAGCGGAACATAGAGCGGGAGGGAACCGCCTGCCACCCAGCAAGGTGCACTGTATTCCGACACATGCTCCGAGCAGCCGGTGCGCCGCTACGGAGGTCGGGTAAATCAAGGTAGAGCGCCAGAGGAACCACCTGCAGTGGCCCAGGAAGGTGCACTGGGTTCGGGGGGCCGGTGTGACGCCACCGAGGTCTGTGGCGAACCTTCTGCACTTTTCAAACGCCGCGGCGCTGGCGGTTCGGGTGGCCGATGCGATTTTTTTGGCGTGCTTGAGGCTCATTGCGGAGCGTTTGGTACAACTAGCATGCAAACGTTTGTTTACCGGCGGAGAGGTTACGACGGGCCGTTACCGTTAGCTGCAGGGCGGACGGGGAAAGGAGCGCTTGATTTGCTCACCCACACAGCATTGAAGTGTTTTTTTTTTACGATCTCGGTCTTCTGAGCTATTTGTATCAGATTTATCGGTACGATTTCCCCACATATCGAGCCGGTAACTACCGTGCTCCTCTCATAAATACGACCCGTGTTGGCGGGATCGCCGTTCAAACCCCTACCTTCGAGAACATAGGAAGGGGTGACAAACATTGGCTGCAGATGCAATCAGAACTAAAGCAACCTAATGCGTGTTTACATCGCCTTGCGTTATGCTGTTAATGTCTCTACGTCTCTATGTCTCTGTCATCTCTACGTAGATGTATATCATGCAGAGTGGTGACTCACTATGAAATGCACAGCAATTGCAATACACACTTTGATACACACAAACCATTACGATATTTACACCGACTCCTGCTCAGGATTATGGGCTACACACCCACACACACACACACACAAACACAAACAAAGCATGCGGGACCACAAACCTGGAGACACAAGGACTGATTGGACCGAGACCAGACAAAGACGAGTGTGTGTGAAGATGACCCAAGATGGATGCTTACCTTTGTGACCATGCATTCACATCACTTCCTAAGGAGTGGTCCCCCCACACCTTTGTTACTGTCCCACACTTTTTGCATGTTTAATGTGAGCGACACTTTGTCCCACTTTGTCTGGCGGTCCTTGAACGCACCTTTGCGCCACGCTGCACTTTTTTTCCACTATACATAATAAACAGGATGCATGTACGTATGTTTTAGTGACGCGTTGGAAGTCCTTCCCGGGGACTAGCTAGTGCGCTGCTAATGCTATTTACATTCTCTGACACAAGCCCCCATATAGCTGTCCTCGGCTACGCCTGCCAATAAATAGCAGCTCGCGCTCGTTGGTTGGGACACTCGTATTCCAAGGTGCCGCTGCATAAAGGGAAATATAAAAAATAATAATAACAGCGGTGCTCCGGTAACTTCTCGCTTCTCTCGCTGAGGGTCAAAAAGGACAAGAGCAAATTGTGTCCAAAAGAATACAGTAGTGGCGTTAAAGTACTGCTTTGTAGTGATATTTTAGCAGTAGCGCGTGTCCCTAGAGCTTGGTTATGAGCACCAAACATGAGAAAATATAATATTGCATCTTCAAATAAATTCATGGTGTGGGCAACCACAGCTCACTAGCATTAAAGCTACAGACACGTAAAACGACAAGTTCCCAGTCAGGCTTACTCAGTGCGGTACCACGATACAATATGGCGGGATCCCTGAGACGCATTTAAAACTATTTTTTATTGTAATATTAGGACTTTATTTCCAAATTATTTTCCCCCTAACCTAATATTACAAAAAATGCAACTTCATATTGTTTTGTTTGTTTCTTAATATTGCAATATGTAAAGAACAAAAATGAACTTTGTTACTAAAATGACATAGTTTTTACACATAATATTACAAGTTTATTCCTGTAAAATTGTGACTTTTCTATCTTAATATTATGACTTTCCACTCATATAATTACAGCAATTTTTTCTTTTTATTTTTTACAATTTCTTTTTAATTTTCCCAATTTACTTTTCTCGTGATTATGACTTTGCTCCTGTAATATTTTGTAATATTTTGATATTTATTCCAATAACCTTTTTTCACCACATATTTTTTTTGGTTACATTACAACTTTTTTCTCCTAATATTTTGACTTTTTTTTTTTTTTTGTAAAATTACTGCTCATTTTCAAATTGTTGCTGTTTCCTCAAATTTTTTTGGCAAATAGTATTTTCAGATTGTGCCGCGGGCAAATAAATCACTCAGACCGCACTTGAAAATCACCCGTTTCAAAGCAAGATATGTTGCATATATTTTGAGAAAATACTCAAAATAAATTAATGTTATGGTGTTTAGAAACTTCTGAGAGTTGTATAAGGTCTTCAAAAGACCACATCTGGCTCCCGAGCCATAGGTTCCCTACCCCAGATATACGGGACCAACACATTGGTACGCCCTCTAGTGGCAGCATAAGGGCCCGACATGCCGTTTCATAACTCACATGCTGTTGAAGAGCTCCCTGTAAGTCTCGTCTCCTTTGCCGTCAGACATTAGGCTGTCCAGCTTGTCAATCAGCTTCGCCTCCACCTTCCAAACAAAAACATGTCTCAATGCTTCCTTCTCGGCATTTTAAAGCCATTTCATCCTGTCGCTTTTGGGTGACGACCCTCGTGAGGATAAGCGGCATAAAAAGTGGATGGAGTTGCGTACCTGCTTAAAATTGCCGCTGCGTCTTTGCTCCCAGTCCATCATGTCATGGAAGATGGGGATCATCACATTTCTCAGGTCGGGCTGCGGGACGAGCGTCACCTCCAGAAAGGGGCCGATCATCGCCGGGATAAAGTTCAACTTGTGCTCCCCTGAAGAAGAATTATTTTTATAAATATATCAATATAAATCGTATTTTCTGGACTGTAAATCGCTCATTTTTCAATAGTTTGACTGACCCTGTGACTTTTAGTCAGGTGCAATTTATATATCTATATATATAATTTAACATGTGCTGCCCTGAAGTGGTCGGTTATTTGGCGACATCTAGCGGCCGCAATAAGTCATTGCACTTACCACACAAATTCAACAATACAGAGTGTCTAAAAACCATGGAACGAATATACAAAAAGGGAGACAATTATCCACAAAATAATACAGCCGAAATCAAGGTAACACAACAAAAACTCAAGCCAATGACAACACCTTTTGATTAGTCATGAAATAATAAACGACCAGACACGGAAACGGGGAAAACGCACATTTTCGAAATGGAGTTCAAGGTCTGCTCGGCTCTGTCAAACAAGGGAGCTTTTTTGCACAAAGTGGCGGCTTAAAATACGACAAAGTCAATTGTAAAAGGTTGTCTGTCATAAAGTGTTGTTTAGCATACATTTTGGGTGTTTGCCAAAGAACGTGCAAGCATAACTACACCTGCGGATTGAGAAAAGTTGGGTTTTAGGCACACTAGGACACTAATTATGCATGCATTCATTAAAACACATTCAAGTATGTCCTCACCTAAATTCTGCCACATACTGAAGATCTCACAGCCCATCATCACCCTCATGTCTCCATACCTGCACGGCATGGTATCAACGGTCATGCTGTGCTTTATTTTGAACATGCTTAGCAAAGTCACACTAAAGCACCGTCATTTCTGGTGTATAAGTACCGTCTCCTTTACTTCAGAACTACTGCTAATCGTGTCAATACCGCGCTGCTCACGAGTCGGTGAGGAAGTGGTAGCTTTTTCCTTGGCAGGAGCCAATCGGGAGCTGCGAGGGAACTCACGTCGAGCTTGTCAGACCATCGGAAATCGCGGGACCTCGTTACTCAACGGTCTCACAAGAACGTTATCATCCCACAGCAACTTAAGATTAAAAGGTGTAGAACGAGTGGGCACCTATTTTCACTTCTTCCCATCATGCATTGCTTCCCAGCAGAGCAGTTCATTCAGTTGCAACGAGGGCAAAGGCCCTGGAGGGAGCCGGGGGCCCCTTTGATGGACACCAAAGGGACTGAATGAACTGCTTTGCTGGGAAGCAATGCACGATGGGAAGAAGTGAAATCGTTATTTCATAGTCATATTAGTACACGTGTTGTGTATATTTCTTACCTACCTTTTTGCGTATTCAGTTAAGTAACGACCTGCTGCCACGTCAGAGGGGTTGAAAAGCTCGTTGTGAGTTCCCTTTGGAATCGGGCGCCTGCTTCCTTGTCTCCCAAAACGTAGCGGGCTCGTCCTAAACGCCGGTGCGTCTTATACACCGGAAATGACGGTACCTGGCGCGTTTACATAGCACATTTCAACATGTCCGTCTTGAAAGCCACGACTTACTTCTCCAGAGTCTTCTTCTTCTTGGAGGGAGAGAACGATTCCAGCTGAAGGCAGGGCTGGTTGATAAACAATACAGACAGGTAGAAATAGGAATCCCACACCTGGAAGAAAAAAAAACACGCGTAAATTGTAGTTTCTCCACTCGTTTGGAAATCACCCCCCTTTTACCTTGTAGTCAAACTTGTCATTGAGAAAGTTCTTCCTCAGGGCGTCAGAGAGGTAGAGGACGGTGGTGATGATGACACTGAAAGAAGACGCTTCGGCGTGACAAGACTGCAATAACACAAGTGGCCACCAGGAGGACAGCGCGTCTTACTTGTTGGTGACCAGCCGCATGACCGTCCAGTCTTTAGGGAACATCTCTGGTCGGATGAGAATCCTGAAGACCGTAAAGATCTGAAGGAGGAAGTCCTGGACGAAACAGAATACAGGGCGTTCATCAAAAGATGGCCATCGCTGTTATTTCAAAAATGTGGGAACAAATCTTTATTATCCATCCATCCATCCATTTTCCTCCGCTTATCCGGGTCCGGGTCGCGAGGGCAGCAGCTTCAGCAGGGAAGTCCAGACTTCCCGGTCCCCGACGACCTCTTCCAGCTCCATCGGGAGGACACCAAGGCGTTCCCAGGCCAGCTGTGAGACATAGTCCCTCCAGCGAGTCCTAGGTCTTCCCGGGGGCCTTCTCCCGACTGGGCATACCCGAAACACCTCACCAGGGAGGCGCCCGGGAGGCATCCGGACTAGATGCCCGAGCCACCTCAACTGGCTCCTCTCGATGTGAAGGAGCAGCGGCTCTACTCTGAGCTCCTCCCGGATGGCCGAGCTCCTCACCCAATCTCTTAGGGTGAGTCCAGCCACCCTACGAAGGAAACTCATTTCCGCCGCTTGTATCCGCCATCTCGTTCTTTCGCTCATGACAAATATTTATTATTTTTTTAAATATTTATTATTTATTTTAATGATTTGTAGAGCAAGGTGATTTTTGAAACCATATTTACATAATATACTATGTACCATATTTATGTTACATTTATAACTGCTTTAAGGACTTATTAGGTATACTGCACAACACGGCAGCAATAGAACCAATGTTGTAAAAGCCGTAAAAAAATACATAAATAAAATGCTGAGGTTTACATCCCGTTGGTAAAATGTGAGGACTATGTAGGTAAAATAACAGTTATTTTATTTAGCAGCAACAAAACCAGTGTTGTAAAAGCAATGGGTCAAATTAAGCTATATATATATTTTCGTTAAACACATTTTTCATATTTAAAAAAATCTCAAGGTTAAATTCAGGATTTTTTTTTGTTGAAATGTGACAGGTTAACTGTAAATAAAATAAATGTTATTTTATTTAGCAGCAACAGAACCAATGTTGTAACAGCAATGGGGAATATCAACAAAAATGCATATATAATAATTAAACACATTATTAATATAGAAAAAAAGTTTTCGTTCAGGTTTTTTTGTTGAGATGTGACGGGGTAAATGTAATTAAAAAATTTATTTGCTTTAGCAACAACAAAACAAAAAATCATGCTGTATTTTGAATGTAATATATATTTTTATACATTTAATAAAATATTAATATTAAATAAATAAATACATATGTGTATCAATGTTTACATTCTTTTTTGTTGTTGAGGTAAACAAAAAAAGCTTAATTTACTTAGTGAAAAAAAATATGAGCATATTTTTGATTAAATGAATTATGGATATGACACAATTAAATTTATCTCAAGGTTTACATTCAGGTTTTTTTTTATGTTAAAATGTGATTAGGTAAAACTGTATTTATTTCATGGTGAAAACAAATCTTATTTTAGATGAATTAAATGTATTATTTAATATTAAATCAACCGCTATTATACTGTACATATACACATAAAAGGACATAATGTATATAGAAATAATCATACAAATTATATATTCTTAAATAACATAAAACATGCGAGGGTAAAATGAGCAAACAAATAAAATGTACATTTCATGCATTGCCGCTCAGCGTTGATAAATACGGATTAGTGTGTGCGCAATCCCAAAATAATCCCGTCAATGAGTTGAGAGTGAGCGCTCGTACCCGCAAGTCATCTTTGCTGCTGAACGCCTGCAGCAGCTGCTGGTAGTGTCTGTCACTCATTTGTCGCAGGAGCGCCAGCAAACATGCCACAAACTCCCCCTGGCAGGACGGAACACACACACACACACACACACACAGACACACAAGCATCAGCATCATCAAACGTTCCACGTGTGCACACTTGCTCGTGTTTTGCTGCACACTTGCCTCAAGGACACTAAGGGTCTTAAAAGTCTGCCCCTAATTAACTTCATTGGACAGCGGCAGGACACGTGGATACATTCAAATCCTTCCACCTCCTTGTGTATCCTTCAGGTCGTCGGGACGGGGGTCCCGTCACGAGCCCCCGAGTGTATGTTGTACTAGAAATCTTAATTACCGCCATTTGTGGTAATGTTGTTGGCACAATTATGGTCTCGGGTGCAGCAACTCCATTTACAATCTAGAAGTACTTGCCAAAGCCCCAGACAACGTGGATAGAACGCGCGCAGACGTACAGTGACATCCTGGAATTGCAGTCTCATCGCAGGCCCGGCGGGCTGCGGTCGGTTGCTGATTTCCAGTATGGTCCTCAGCAACACTCCCAGCAGGCTTTCCACTATCAGGTCCACCTCTTCTGAGATGATCGGCTCCTGTAAAGCAAGGGACAAATAAATCATATTTTCACATGTATAATAAAATCGAATATGCTTGCAAATAAGGAGTAGAAAAAACATACCTAAAGTTTTTTTCGTGTGTGTGAAAGTGTGTGTGTGTTGTCCTGACAAGTCAGACAGGTTTTGGACAGAGCGATAACGAGAAGGAGCTGCAGGCTGGCACAATGGCTGTCACTGCTGTCTCATTTCTTTAGGTCTGCTGCCCGTCTGCTCCGTGTGTGTGTGTGTGTGTGTGTGTGTGTGTGTGTGTGTGCAAGAGCCACCGCGCCCACTTGCTTAAATTGATGGCTCTCATTAGTGAAGTGCACGGCGGCCCTGGTGTACAGCCGTGACACGACAACCTGACCGCAACCGTGCAACAAAATAAAAGCCGCCATTGCCGGGAAATTGCTGCAATTCCCGCATCCCTCGTGTGATTTTCCCGTTACGGTGGCTGTAATTCACGCTTGCACCCTTTCACTGCGGGGTTGGCGGGGAAGGTGTTTTATTTGTTCTGGGTAGCACCGTGACAAATTGAGTGTACGCGTAGCTTCGTCTTAGCGACCAATCGTGATGATGATCTGATTTTGTCAACATGCCCCGCCCACATTCTATGGCAGGGCTCGGGAACCTTTTGTGAAAGTCGCACAGTATTTTCATATTTATGACCGCAAGAGCCATATCATGTTTTTTAACACGGGTTACGACTGAAAGTGTGCATTTTGAAACAAGACCAACAATTTAAGAAGATAATAAGTCTCTGAATTGGATGGATAGAAAGTTTTATATTTTGAATGTTATTTTAAAGACTGCGATTCCGGTCAGGTTTACATTAAAATGTCAGCAAAAACACATTCTACATTATAAAATATCAATTCTATATTCATTTGTAATATTATGACTTTATTCACAAAATATTTTAACTTTATTCCCATATTAAATTTCCACCCCCCAACCTAATATCCAAAAAAATACAACTTAAAAAATAACTTTATGCTACTACTGTATAATGACTTTTTTTTTTTAACTTTTTTTATTCTCGTAAAATTTAGACTTTTTTTTCTCTTAGTAGTTTGACTTTCTACTCATAAATTACAGCAATTTCTTTTTCAAATGTTGCTGTTTTTTCAATTTTCCAAGTTTTCCAACTTTTCTCGTATTTATGACTTTATTCCTGTAATATTTTGACGTTATTCTCCTAATATTATAACCTTTTCTGCAACCTAATTTTCCAAAAATTAAAAAAACATTTTTTGGGTTAGATTACATTTTTTTCCACTAATATTTTGACTTTATTTTTGTAAAATTGCTGTTTTGCTGGTTTGTTACATTTTTTGTTAACTTGTACTTTTAGAAAGTGTCGCCCGCCAGTCAATCACTCGGACCGCACTTTGAACACCCAGGAGGCCAAGAGGAAGACCAAAGACGAGGTTTATGGATGTAGTGAAAGAGGCCATGAAGGTAGTTGAGGTGAGAGAAGAGGATACAGAAGACAGAGTTAGATGGAGGCGATTGATTCGCTGTGGCGACCCCTGAAGGGATAAGCCCAAAGGACAAGAAGAAGATCGACAAAACTAATGAAAAAAAGAAAGTATAGGAGGCACTACTAATTATGTTAAACGTTAAAAGGCCTATTTAGAAAGTCGTAAAGTCGTTTTCTATGCTACAGTCGGACTCGCTGTCATCTAAAAAAAACACTATAATCACACGGCAACTTAATACGCAAAAGCTAGCTAAGAAATATACGAGACTCCCAAGTACCAATATGAGTGTAGATAAAAAGCAAAACAACGATTTTAAAACTTTCTCATCATGCATTGCTTCCCGGCAAAGCGGTCCATTCAGTTGCAATGATGGCTTCGGCTCCCTCTATGGCCATTGCAACTGAATGGACTGCTTTGCTGGGAAGCAATGCATGACGGGAAGAAGATAAAATAGTTTAAAATATATTTTTTTTATTCTACACTCGTAAAGTAGCAGATTATACACTGTAATATTATGGTATTTTATTTTCAAAAACATACCCCATGGTTACTAATGCACAGTAAAACACAAATATAAGTAAAACCTAAATTATATATACTGCCTGTAAGTTGGCAATCAAAAACCAGAAGAAACAACAATTGAGCAAAGTCATACAAACTCTCACTTGAAGCTCAGGTTATCCCAATCTTAAACAACAACATTATTTAATTAGAAAATTATTTATTAAAATGATTGATTAGAAACGGTGGTATTAGAAAACAAAACATGCTTTTAGTCGCCATCTGCAGGTGATAGTTATCACACTGACAAGTGCAGTAAATGTTGCCGTTCCAAATGCGTAGTACTCACAGAAGTTCCATTCTCCTCCTTCTTGACGAGCGACAGCATGCTGGTGAGGATTCGTGCACACATGACCAGGTCCTTCTGCTCCTGCATGTGGGCCTGCAGGATGCGCAGCACCACTGGCAACAGAATGCACTTTGATTCTGCAACCAGAAGAACACATTTAGCCCTCGCGGGCACATGTGAAGAAGTGTTGTCGCTACGGTGATATCGGAGTACTGAACAGGTGGTCCACCTGGGTTAACGTAAAGCTGGCTCTCCACCGTCTTGGCAAGGCACTGCAGTTTGACGGCCTCCAAGGGGCAGTCTGCGTTTACGATGGTGGGCAGGCTGCCCAGCGTCTCCCTGACAAAGCCCGCCACCTCCCGCACCGTGAAGAGCTTCAGGAGCTCGCCGTAAACGGCCGGGAATGTCCGCAGGAAGACCGCCTGTGTAGAACGGGTTCAGGTATCGACGATGATGTTATAGTCAGAAAAAAATGTCCCCGAAATCTGTTCTTCCTCGGTAGCTGAGAGCACTCAAGCTGCAAATTAGTCAGGAGTTTGTATTTTAGAGCAGGTTAGCAACAAAAGGAGAGTTGAATAGGAACACTTGAAGAGATAAACAATAACATGTTATCATTCATTTCAAAAAATGCAAGTATTTCTTGCTTGGCATTTTCCTCTTTTTCTTCCTCTGTCATTTTTTATGTATAATTTTTTGTGTTTATATTTACATTTAACTTCTTTTATTTCATTTTTCAAATTATATTTGAAAAATTATATCCAATGCTAATATTACATTTAATTGAGCCTTGCCTCTTCTTCCATATTTATATTTTACAAATACACTAAGTTATATTACTTTTTAAAAATGATATATATACATATTAAAAACAAACTTTTCGTGCACTGTAATATTAATAACTACAAAACGCATACATTCACTGTATTTGGGGGAATGTTGTCTTATTCCTTTACCAAACCTTCACAAAAAAAATATATAATATTTATAAACACAATGTAATTCATTTTGAAATGTAAATAATAATAATAATAATAATAATAACATGCCCCCAACCCTCACAGCAGACGGACACAGATGGCTCTTGCTAGCGTGCAAATTACAAAATACATTGAATCCAATTAATAATTTTTTAATGAATTTACATAAGAATCTGAGACATTCTAATACAATCAAAGACATTCAAATTTGTAATAATAATTTTAAAAAATTGTAATAATAAACAGACAGAGAGGCGCAATCAGGTATTGCCCCGGCAAAGTATTAAAATAAATAAACAAATAAATAATTGCGCCTCCGTGGGGCGGTGTCCCAGGAATGCCCAGCCGGGAGAAGGCCCCCGGGGAAGACCTAGGACACGCCGGAGGGACTATGTCTCACAGCTGGCCTGGGAACGCCTTGGGGTGCTCCCGGTGGAGCTGGGAGAGGTCGCCGGAGACCGGGAAGTCTGGACTTCCCTACTGAAACTGCTGCCCCCGCAACCCAGATTAGCTCATCCTATTTGTTTTGGGGGTTTTTTTAAATCCTATCACTCTACTCTCGGATTTCTTCATTCCAGACCCTCATGTGGCATAAAACTATTCAATTACACCGGAGAGAGGAAATATGTGGAAGGAAAAGCTGACACACACACACCTGCGTCTGCGCCACGGCACTCGTGCCTTTGTTCTCCTGCGAGAGGAAGAAGCGGATGGACATGAAGAGCTCGTGGATGCAGACGCGGAACTCGTCCTCGCTCTGGCCTCCCGTTGCCAAGGAGAAGAGGCGGCGGGACTGGATGATGTACTTGAAGATGTACTCGCTGGCCTGAAAGGCAGCAGGAACACAGCACTTAAGCAAAACACCACCAAATGGTAACCTACCAAAGTTCCCTCACCTTGAGAACTTGCTGGATGTGATCCTGATGTTCGGCATCCACAATGCGGTCCACGTACCACTTTAGAACTTTGATCAGGTCCCTTAAAAAACACATGGCAGTTCACTTCCTGCTTATTTTTACTGCTCGCTTTGTGCTTTAGCAGCTACAAGCAACTTTCTATTTCACATCCACCAGGGGGCCCCCTCAGCATTGCGTTCATGCCGACAAATCTCAACCAGTCTAGTGTGGAAGTTGCTCGCAATACAGTATGGTCATATGAATATTGTATCATGTGATCATCGGTGACGTCACATGACGTCTACCTGTATGACAGAGCGCCTGCAAAGTGGCTTTCGATGTAGGTGTCCATCACTGGTTTGAAGTGCTGAAACTTGCTGTCTTGCAGAAGGTTGATGATGTGAACCTAAGACAAAAAGACGCGGGAAAGTGCAAGTACGACATAAAACACAATGTCTATACACGGCCAATACAAAGCAGATGAATGCGTGTAGCGTCTGCATGCCGTCCAGCCAACTCTCCCTGTCCTTTTTCCGGCTGTGTCAACTTGTCAGCTTGAAGTTGAAATAAATGAATCGGTACGGTGCACTTGGGTATTTTTTGCTGGAAGTCTGGGCAATGATGAAAATAAGGTGCATAAATCACGTGACCAACGCGAAACGTCGCCTGCTGGGTTAAATAAGTCGGTTACTTCCATGTTCTGCGATTTTTAACCATCTTAAATTGCACAACAAGCTTCTTAAGTAGAATTTGAATTAGGACCGTCACATGAGATGAATCCCTTCTCAAATGAATTGATCTTGATGTATCATCATTTGCAATTCTGGCTGAGATGTTCCCATTTCTATTTATTGTTTATTTTATGAACAGAAAGAATATTTGAATCACATGTTACTACTCTGAGGGGTTGCGTTCAAAGACACCGCGTGATTCAAGTGGGCATGTGGCAGAAAACGGAAGACAACTATCAAAATGGGTGGAAGAATAGCCAGAATGGTAGGTTCAACCAGTGATCCGCTCCATGATGATCAAAGACAGTCTGGAGTTACCTCAAAGTACTGTGACAGAAGACGTCTATGAGGTTACAATTTGCCAAAGAACTCATAAACTGGCCTAAAGAGAAATGGAGGAACATTTTGTGGACTGATGAGAATAAAATTGTTATTTTTGTGTCTAAAGGCCGCAGATCGTTTGTGAGACGACCCCTAAACTGTGAATTCACACCACAGTACACAGTGAAGACAGTGAACCATCATGATATGGGCATGTTTCTCCTACTATGGTGCTGGTCCTACAGTATTTATCCCATAGCAGGGATCATGGATCAGTTTGCATATGTCAAAATACTTGAAGAGGTCATGTTACCTTATGCTGAAGAGGACATGCCCTTGAAATCAACAAGACAATCTTTTATTCATTCATATTCCATACCGCTTATCCTCATTAGTGTCGCGGGTATGCTGGAGCCTATCCCAGCTGACTTTGGGCAGGAGGCGGGGTACACCCTGGACTGGTCGCCAATCGCAGGGCACATATAGACAAACAAACATTCACACTCACATTCATACCGATGGACAATTTAGGGTCGCCAATGAAGCTAACATGCATGTTTTTGGAATGTGGGAGGAAACCGGAATACCCAGAGAAAACCCACACAAACACGGAGATGCCCAACGGAGATTCGAACCCTGAACCTCCTGACTGTGAGGCCAAAGTGCTAACCAGACAGCCAACGTGCGGACCAATGACCCCAAACACACAAGTAAACCAGAAAAAACTTGGTTCCAAACAAACAAAATGAATGTTATGGAGGGGCCAGCCCAATCCCCGGACTTTAATCCAATGGAGAACTTGGGGGGTGACATCAAAAATGCTGTTTCTGAAGCAAAACCTGGAAAATGTTCATGAATTGTGGAACGTTGTTGAAGAATGTTGGAGTGGAATAACAGCTGGTTGGTTGACTCCATGCCACACTAATTGAATTCCACAGGGCTATTTTTTGAACACGCCCCTTTCAACTAATTGGCCAATTTCACAGCGTCAAGAGCGTGCATATCATGAATGCTGGGTTTTGTTTTCTGAGCATCTACTGCACCCACTGGTAACTTGTTTGCCAGGTAGCAATAAAAACATACTAAAAAAAAAAAATAAAAAAGATAAAAAAATTAGAAAAAGATTAATTTAAAAAAACCGTGTATGGGGCAAATTGTACTTAGGCATTATGAGCAACCCGGTGCGCTTGAACGCGCCATCATGTGAACAGCGCCTGGCCAGCGTGGGGAGAACAGTGCGGGGTAGGTCCTGCTCCAACACAAGGAGACGGTAGGAGTTGTCCATTGTGTGTGTGCGTTTTAAGGACCAAGATGAGATGAATGATTATGTTTTACACCAGAAGAATATCCACTTATTGTTTTCTCTTTATTTAGACCGATTGTTCTGGCTGGGTCCAAAATGACATTGAAATATAAATATAACTTTGTGGGGACGCCATATCTCCCGCATGAAAATAGACGGACACAAAATGAAAACCTGACAAACGCAACAGCTTGCCAGACAATTTCATCGCTCCAATCGCCCGGTTGGACGTGCGCTCCGGGACAAAAACTACATCTTCTGGCCAGCAGGGCGTGACGCTGGCAAGATTGCATCACCGGGCTCTTTGGTGTTTTTTTTGTTTTTTTTTTGGAAGGACTTACCAGCGAGTCAAACACCTTGAGTCCATATCTCTGTGAGCTCTCATCCAGGATGCCAAAAAGTGTGTCCAAGGTGTCCTGCAGAAACTACAACATGGGAGAATAAAAGGCGTCAATCAAGCGACCACCAAGGACTCCCTCGACGTGATCGCGGCCGGGACGCCTACTTTGACAATCTCCGAGCCGTCGATCTCCTTCAGCTTGGAGAGGCTGTCGTTGATCCTCTCCGGGTGCGCTCGCCACTTCAACAGGTCCAGCATGTCGCCTGTGTGACGTGACAACCCACCAAGCAACATCACCACCCCGGGTCGGGTTAAAGCGAGCCACGAAAAACATCAGCGCAGCCTCCAATTACGCCGCCCGAAGTGACGGCGATCCAAACAAATGTTGACATTTTTAAGTTGAGTCGGCGTAGAAGAGACAGGAAGTCATTTCCCTGAGTCCCCGCGCGTGAATAAAACATCCCCGCTGCCGAGTCCGTTAGCCGTCTCTTTAAATCCCCTTTTTTGGAGGAGCAAATTTATGTGGATACAAATCTGTGGAAAAACAGGATTTATACAAGACCTGGTCATCACGCAAGCTTTCATTAAACAAACGCCATGTTCCTGTTCACTTTAATCCAAAAGGACAGAACAGGAAACTTCCCCCCTGGCGCAAATGGCGCATTATCCGGCCTGGAAGCTACAAAACGTATTTTAGGTAGGTAGGTAGAATTTGGCTTTCTCGTCTCCCTGTTATCCTCATTGTCATCGTTTCTTCAGCAGCCCCAAACAGAGAAAGCGTTTTAACAGAGTTTGTCAGGGCAAAATAAAGCGTGCATTATTATTATAGTCCTTCTTCGCAACTTCAGACTTTTTTGCGGCTTCACTCTATCACTGGTTTTCCAAAATGAATGAATTGTGGTCAAGCACGGCCTATTATTAGTCAAAAAATATGCATATTTTATGTATATTTTTTGCCCAAATTAAGCATTTCCAAGCAAATGACCTAAAATACAAATGCAAGGCATTCAAAGATGCTGAGATGATGCGCACGGTCATTAGACGGCAGTAATGTCACTGTAATGTTCGGTGAGACACACAAGCACCAGACTTGATCGCTGGAATGACAGGCTTTTTTGGCAGGTCTGATTTATCCCGCAGCAGGCACGACAACCCTGAACGTGTGCTACCGTCGCGGCTGCGAGCAACGCCAGAACATACCCATTCCTACTATATTGGGTCATACAAGTGTAAAGGTGTAAGCTCCCACTCCTTTCCGAGCCAAGTTGTTTTCAGCTTATGTGTGTATTTTCATTATGTTTTGTTCTGTATATTTTGTGTGCTTGGAAATAAAAAACAAAAACAAAAAAAGGGGACTATAGGGGTGTTATTTTTTGTCTAGAGGGCTTTAATAATGGCAAACCTAAGTAGAAGGGGGTAACGGGATTTGTTATGCTCAAAGTAGGAAAATATTCCATTCGGATAAGCACGGATATCCCGAAAGGAAAAGAAGAAGAAGATAAATAAGGAATCCTGCTTTGCGGAAATTCAATTGGAACCACCTGATCGCGACAAACCGGGGATTACTTCACTACAGCAGGGGGAGCCCTAGAACTGATGCATAATATTATTCCTTGCGCCTGCTTTAAAAAAAAACACCCCAAAAAGCTAAGAACTGAGGTATAAATGTAGTTTTTTTAGTATTCGTGCACAGAATGCGACGCTGAAAACTGGAATCTGTCTTCCCCCCCGAGGAGTCACAGATTTTTTCACACACTTGTCCCCGCTCGGAAAAGATATTCACACGTGCTGGTATTATTTTCCCTTCCAGCATATGTCAATTTGTTAGTGATTCGGTTCAGTGAGTGCTTTCACCGGGCCGACACACACACACAAACATGCACATCCCCAAATGCAGTTTCTCTCTTCTTTACCGTTTTGTGTGAGCTTGGTGGAGCAGAGGAAGCTGGTGATCCAGAAGGACTCCTTGGTGCCTTTCAGTGTCTGGTTGTTGGACGGGATGTTGGCCTTGGAGAAAGGTAGCTTCAGATAGCGTGTGCAGTCGGCCAAATTGGTGTTCTCTTCACACTGGAAGCATAAAGGAACGGATTTGTGGCTCGTGCAGGACCTCATTTCCGTGATCGGGCCTGACTGGGATGACAATGTGACATAATGTCCATGCTGTGGCTGCTGACATTATGGGATGTTATATCATTATCCTGCTTGGAGTTGGTTTTCTCCTGACCTGACGCTGCCAGTTGGTGTTATACAATCACAGAAGAGGGAGGAAGCTGGTGTGCTTTTATTGATTCAGCGCGCAGCCTAGCTTTAGCGCTCGGCTGCGCGCTGCTCCAGCCCCACAGCTCGCGCACGTCGGACTGCAGCTTCAGCATCTATTTTGGGTCTGAGGAGAAACTAGGCCATGCAAGTTTTCATTCGGCTCTTCCACAAACTTTCATCTGACATTAGAGGCGGGCCCCGATGCTTCCCGAGTCAGGGAAAAGGATTTGACAACGCCGCTGACGGCCTGCAGCAGGCGGGAGGGTAAAAAGATGAAAAAATAATCAGACGCTTGCTTGCTGCTGTGCCCCGCAGCTGACAAATGAATCGATGCGGCCTGCGCGTCATTGTGCAAGGAGGTTCACGCACACACCCTCTTTGCCTGCAGCGGACGACGCAGTCTGCAATTACAGCCAAGCAGGACATTTAAAATGTTTTATTTGTGTCCGCAACATAAGCGTGTTCAACAGACGCGGGGTGAGCTGTAAAAAAAAAAAAAAAAGACGCACAGCCGCCAGTGTCTCATACGCTGCTTTTTGACAGCCTGTGGCGCCAAACGGAGGCAAGGCAACATGGGACACACGTCACATAATCATACAGTAGCGGGACACAAATAGCTCCTTTACGAGGCTGCTATTTAGTACTTGGGGACACAAAACGCTGCAAAGAAGACATCGTAGCATGGAAACAAAAAGATTTTTCTGCAGAGGACAAGCAGGCCCTACCTTGTGGATAATGAGCTCATGGGTGCCATCTGGCAGAGTCCTTCCGTCCTCTTGCATCAGGGGGACAAAGGAGTAGCCGAACAGCTTCTTCTCCCCCTTCTCTTTAGCTGGATGCAAAACAAACAGGAAATAAATATCCCTGCAGAATACATTTACACGCGTTTCTGACGAGGGACCGCTTGAATTTGTATTTTTAGCATGAAAAGGCAGCCCCCCACATTATGATTAATGACAAACGAGCACGACGTGGGCTTGCATGCTCCTAATCGACCCTGCAAAGGCAGGTTGAGCCCAACTTTTTTGGCAGTTTGGTGTCACCGCATGTTTAAATAGGGCTCCTAATGAGAAGCCCTTGGGGGTCGGCGCGAGGGGTGCCAGCAGGAATAAGGCTGCGGCATCTCCTGCGCGCAGCCACACATATTTGGCTGCAAACCGAGCAGGAATGTAAAGAATCAAAAGTCCTCATTCGTTATTCATCTCATTACCAGGTAAGAATTTAGGGTAAAAGTGCTGCTTCGATGCTGAGCCGCTCTTCTCCCTTTATAGCGCCACCTTTAAAGAATGATTATTGCATGCACGAATGTGCTTGAGAAACAAAAATAAAAACAATAGTGTGGCTACAATGCTGAGTCACCTTTGAGAATGATTATTGTAGGTGGTCGAGCCATTCAAATTCAAACGTAAAAAAAAACCCTTTTCCTGACTGCTTACTGGAGCAATGTCGGAACTCAAAGCGAACGTGCGACCCCCGGAACATGTCGACGGGGATGGGCAGCTTGATCTGCTCAGCCCAGCGAGGGCTGTTGTTATGGTACAGCACCAAGGAGTGGTACTCGTCCGCACTGGGTTCGCCGGAACCTGCGGCCACGTGACTCTGGAAGGTATAGAACAACAGTCAACAGATAATCGGTTTAGGAAAAAGCACAGAAGCAAAAGCGCCCAGGAGGAGCAACACGCTCTTGATCATCTGGGTCGGACATATTTCAATCTAAAATAAGGACTTAATTAGGAGAGTTGTCAAACTGAAACATATAATAACACATCATCATGCAAAATGAGTCAATTATACCTTGAGGATTTGTCCGTCAATATCCAGCACGTAGATGGTGATCTCCACATTCCGGGCGACACTTTTCCCACCCTTTTCAAACTCTCCTTTCTCCAGCGTGATGTAAAGGTCGTTCCTCATCTCTCCTGCACGGACAAAAAAAAAAAAAAAAGGCAGGCATTGATTATGCATACAAGTGTAGTGTTATTAATGACCTGCCGACAGCTCGGGGACGTTTCAATGGGAGGGGAACGCATCCTGACACGGGGTGGACAGCATTTAGGAACGTTTAGTCAAACCAGTGGATGCTGGCCCTCGTTTAAGCGCAATCAAACGGGACCTAATGCAAGAGTCAATAAAGGCAAGGATGGATGGAGACCCTTGGTGTTTTTTGCGGTTTATTTCTAAGGTCAGACTTTTGCCTTTAGTGTCTTGCATGGCTAATGCAGACGCTCCAAAAAGGCTGAGAAATCACAGTAATTGCCTGACGGACAAGGAAGGTTAATAGAATCACACCGAGTCACAAGTATAAAACTAATTCATTATCGGAGGCACATTTTGCATAAGTTTGGAGACACTTCCCCAGTCAACAGGAAGCCAAACTGTCTCTAAACTTTTGAGTACTGCTGCTACACAGTGCATGTGTGTGTGTGTGTGTGTAATTTCAATATCTCCAGGGACAGCATTGATTTCCTGTTCTTGACATCAGTAACCACGGCAACGACAATATAGACGTGCACTGTACTGTGCACATGCACACCATAGGGAGAAATAGACCTCATTCCCTCGGGTACAGTAAGTAAAAGCAAAGAAGGTGTGGCGGAGACGGCTTCTCCGCCCGGGGGCAGACGTCTACGTCAGAAACAGGGAGAGCGTTAAAAAAAAAAAGAAATAACGGTTTGTAGTCAAGCCCAGACAAAGACAGTGAACATAAATCTGTGTTAGTGAGGCGCTGGGGGACCCACAGTCTGCGCTGGCTCTTTATCTGTGTGACCAGACACTGCACCTCACTTAAAGTCAAAGACAGACAAAAGAGGAAGAAAGGAGCTTTTTTTGTTTTTTTATTGAGTACTCGCTACACGGGGAGAGCACGGAAGCTGGAAGGCCGCAGGGCTCCACATGGTTTGACAGGCAGCTATCTACGTATGAATATTTAATCAACTGCGTGTAATTTAGCTCTCTGGTGCCGTGTGAGGTTGTTGCCAAGGCAACTGCTGTGGCTGTTAAAAGGCAGGACAACATACAGTACACAGCATGGAAGCCTACATTGATGGTGATTGCTAAAGGCTATACAATACAGTATATCCCTTAGGGAGCTTAAAACCTCACTAAAATACGCTGCAGTTGTATTGGAGGAGGCTCTGAATAGCATTTTTGCAGAAGTTACAGTATAGTGCTTCTGTCATATATAGGATCTTTGCCTAGCATTTTGCTGTAGGTCTTTAAAAACGGCACAGCACTCCCATCACGTAGAGGTTCTTTAACTAGCGTCCCTAAAAACTCCAGAGCGCTACTGCAACGTAGAGATTCACTGACTTGCATTTTTACAGAAGGTCCTTAAAACAGTGTAGAGCTTCTGTCATATATAGGATCTTTGCCTAGCGTTTATACAGTAGGTCCTTAAAACGGCGCAGTGCTCCCGTCACGTAGAGGTTCTTCAACTAGTTTTTGCAGTTGGTCCTTAAAAAAAGCATCGCGCTCCTGGTAAATAGAGGTTCTTTGACTAGCATTTTTACAGAAGGTCCTTAAAACAGTACAGTGCTCCTGTCATATATAGGATCTTTGCCTAGCATTTTGCAGTAGGTCCTTAAAAATAGCAGAGCGCTTCTGCAACGTAGAGCATCACTGACTTGCATTTTTACAGAAGGTCCTTAAAACAGTACACTGCTCCTGTCATATATAGGATCTTTGCTTAGCATTTTGCAGTAGGTCCTTAAAAATAGCAGAGCGCTTCTGCAACGTAGAGCATCACTGACTTGCATTTTTACAGAAGGTCCTTAAAACAGTACAGTGCTCCTGTCACATATCGGATCTTTGCCTAGCGTTTATGCAGCAGGGCCTTAAAATGGCACAGCCCTCCCGTCACAGAAAACAGAAAAGTGCTCCTGTCATATTGAGGATCTTTGACTAGCATTTGCTGTATGGAGTAGGTCCTGAAATACAGCAGGGCACTCCAGTTGCATGGAGGAAGTCCTTGTAGGAAGTCCTTAAAAACAGCATAGCACTTCTGCAACATTGACAACCTCGGACTTCAACAAACTGTTTTTGAGAAGGTCCTTAAAACAGCAGAGCATCTCTCTCTGCAACATAGAAGATCTACGACCCTCATTTTTACAGCAGGTGATTAAAACAGCAAAGTGCTCCTGTAATATACAGTACAGGATCTTTGACTAAAGTTTCTGCAGAGGGTCCCTAAAAACAGCATAGCATTTCTGCAACATAGAGGATCTTTGACTGTTATTTTTACAGTAGGTCCCTAAAACCCCATAATCCTCCCATCAAAGCTATGAGAGCTTGACAAGCGCTTTTGCAGCAGGTCCTCAAAAACAGTGCTCCTGGAATGTTTGCCTAGAGTTAGCACTAGGTCTTTAAAAAGTGCTCCTGTGATATATAGGATCTTTGAGTGTGTTTTTGCTGTAGGTTGACAAGCGTTTTTTTTTTACAGTGGGTCCTTCAAAACAGCAGAGCGCTTCTACAACATAGAAAATCTTAATCTGAACTTTTTTTTGCGGTAGAGTCTTAAAAACAACAGACCACTCCTGTCATATGCAGGATCTTTGACTGGCAATGGACAAGCGTTCTTAAAGTCCTGTTGTATATTTAGGATCCTTAATTCAAGGTTTTGCAGCAAGTTCTTAAAACCAGCACAGCAATTTTTGATTTATGGCTTTATTAATGACTATATTAGTGGAGTAAAGAGTTTAAGAAATTACAGAACCTTGCATTGACATTACATAAATAAAAGTTAGAGATTTTTCTGAAAATGTATTGAATAGCTCGGTATAGTGACCCTTTTTTTTTTTGAACAGGATTTATGAGACTATAGTGATTTTATTTGGGGCTGGTACTATTTTTACAGAGTGGCGGCTTTCAAACTGCCATTCATACCTTAAGTCAAGTCATTTGAGAGAAGCAGACATCCAGAAAGGAAAGCGATTACCCACAGTAGCCTTTTCCTAACCACACAAGACATAATGTAATGCTGGACCCGCACCACATGATTAATGTGCTCGTTTACGGGCCTTGTGGTATCCCACCTGGCATGATGACATCAGAGAAGCCCAGCTTCCTGGTGATGGACACGCCGCGAGTGAACAGAACCATGTACTCCCGCCTCAGCTGTTCGATGTCGCCGTGGAGGAGCTGGAGAGCCACTGCCATCCCTAAACATGAGCACAAATACAAGCAGGTATCACTTTGAGGTCATGTGACCAGCAGACAAATTGCTGATAAAGTGCACTTTGGACCGCCCTGGCTTACTGCAAATCAAACATAAAACAAAATGCAAATGATTTTGCACAAAAAGGAAAGTGTTGCATGTTGAAGAAACTAGGGGTGTCAAGGATAAACCAATGCGACCGCATATCAGGTTTGGTTGCTTTGGATCAATAAGCATCAGCCATGAATCCTTCGATCAATCGACTGTACAGACTGTATGCAGCCGGTACCGCAAGTCCAGCAACTGGTTGTAGTGATGTGCGGATCAATCCGGAAACATCGATACTTCCGATACCAGTTCAACATGCCCTAGAAGCGATTCTCAAATCAAAATACTTTTCGATGCTTCGGTCATTTTAGGTAATAACGTTTGTCTGAACCACACATCAAAATGTGTTTATTATTATATAATATCATTTTTATTATTTTTAAAACATTGTTTACATAAATAAATGCATTCCTCTGCTTGAGATTTTTCTTGGCCTGCCACTCAGGGCCTTAACCAGAAATGTGCTTGTGGTCTTCCATGGCCTTACTATGTTCATCACAGTGGAAGCTGACAGCTGGAATCGCTGAGCTGGCTTTTTGTATCCTTCCCCCAAACCATGATGGTTGTTTTCAGGTCATTTGAGTTGTTTTGAGGCCCCCATGTTGCCACACTTTGGAGAAGATGCAAAAAGGAGAACAACTTGCAATTGGCCACCTTAAATACCCTTTCTCATGGCTGGCATGACCTGTGTAAGTAGGTCAAGGGGCAATGAGCTTACCAAACCAATTTCATGGCCAATAATTAGGTATTCAAATGAATAAAACAATAAGGGTGCCCAAATGTATGCGCCTGCCTAATTTTGTTTAAATAATTCTTGCTAAATTTCTGTAAATCCTAAAATCTCAATTTAATTTCTCAAGTATCACTGTGTTCCTCTGCTTTATGATATACAGTATTTGAATGAAACTGCTGATCCAAACTACTAATGATTTATAAAGGGAAATCTTGAAAATGATCGGGGGTGCCCAAACTTTTGCATACCACTGTACATCCCTATTAGAAACTACTCCAAGAAAATGTTGGGTTATTTTTGAAAACCTCCACCCAAACTGCTTCAAAAGGCAGGCAAATCATTACCGCTTTCATGGCGGAATACAGCAATTCTATTACATTAAGGAACATCTCATGATTACACTTGCACAGTTCACCGTGTCCCAAAAGGAGGAGGAAGAAGCTTATTTGTCTCTAAAAGCCACTGCGGGGAAACAATTAGGCAAGCTTCATTGCTTTTCAAGTTTGTTTTATGTAGATGGAGCCGACAAAAAAGAAAAAATCCTCTACCTCGTGACCTCATCCCACCCTGCCTGCCTCCTCTCACAAACAAGTCCAAAACAAAGGAGTTGAGCTGTCGCAGCGTTGCCTGCTTGTGCCTACGCTCACATGGAGGTGAGGGCTGAATTACCTGCCTGCGTGGCCTGACTCATGCAGCATGCAGCTTGCACAAACACCCTTATGAAAGCTCTTTCAATGCGCTGGAGGACGCTGTACAGTAGTTTCGACTTTCCTCCTCATGTCTCCACGGCCTTTGTCTGTTTTAAAATGCTAATTGGCAGCTAATAAGAGATTTCTGGTGCGCTGCCAGGTCTGTTTAAAGCAACACAAAAATGATTAACACAACACAAGCCCCAACAACACTTATCGCCCGCTTTTTCATGGGCTCCCAGACACTAAGTGTTATAAAGCGAGGCGCTTAAAGTATGCAGGGAGTTCTGCAGCTCCTTCATAGAGGCTTTCCTTGAGAAGTTGCAGGCTAAGAGATGATGAAATGGCGATTAAAGTGGGAAAAAAATTACAGTTTTTGGGACGCTGATATTTTTGGTCATTAGGACCTCAAGTGATCTTTAAAGAAATCATTTAAAACTCCAAACATTAATATTTGATAAGTATACGTCTCACAGAAGAACTTTAAAATTACTCTTCTAAATTGGAAATAGTAGATTAATGTATATTATATATTTACAGCAATTTTTGGGAAGCTGACATTTTTGGTCATCTGTTTTTTTTTCCAATTTTGACAATGAAGAAACACATCTACACACCTAATAAGAATAATAGGAAAATCATGTATTTTTTTTGGAAACAGCTTTTGTTTAAACTAAAAATATATACATATATATATTTTAGTTATGTAAACAAAATGGTCTTTCCTTTAAATCCTTTCCTAAATCCTTTAAAACTCAAAACATTCATATTTGATAAGTATATTTCACACTGAAGTACTTTGAAATGTACTCTTCTAAACTGGAAATAATAGGTTGATATATAATATATTCACAGTGATTTTTGGGAGGCTGACATTTTTGGTCATTTGTTTTTTTCCCCCCATTTTGACAATGTAGAAAAAATAAGAATGCACAAAAAAAATATAGCTGCCAATCACTGACACATCATCTAATAAGAAAATCATGAATTTTTTTGGAAATAACTATTTTTAAAAAAAATTAAAAATACATATATGTTTACTTATGTAAACGAAGTGGCTTTTAAAAAATCATTTAAAACTTAAAAAAACAATATCTGGAACGCATATTTGACACTGAAGTACTTTGAAAATGACTTCTAATCTAGAAAAAAAAAGATTAATATATTTACAGCAATTTTTGGGAAGCTGACATTTTTGGTCATTAGTACCAGTGGACACCCTGGACTGGTCTCCAGTCAATCGCAGGGCAGACAAGCAACCTTTTACACTCACATTCATAACAATAGACAATATAGAGGAGCCAATTACGATGAGGGAGGAAACCCACACACGTGGAGAACATGCGAACTCCACACAGAGGTGCCAAGCGGAGGTTGGAACCCAGGTATTCCAGATCTCCTGACTGCGTGGCCAACGTGCGAACCACTCAACCACCGTGTTGTGAGCCACATATTTAATCTTAACATGTAAATTCTTCCCAGGCTATGTTTGGAAAGCGCCCATTCGTTCCATTCGTAAAGTGCGAGCAGGCGGACTGCGTGCTGTGGATCTATTATCACAGGAAGTCAACAGAGATGCTGACTAAGTAAGATTGTGTGTTGTACTCATCTAGCGTGAGGACAAATGTGCTTGTCTTTGAGGCTCGGTCCCTGCGTGTTCTCATTGGAACGTGCACACGAGTATTTGGGCTGTCTTATTTCACGCTCCTGTTTTTTGCTTTACTTTTCCCCGTCTCCGGTCGACCTGTTGCTACGGGAAACTGCTGACGCGGTTGTTTGTCGTGGCGGCGCGTGTGCAGCTATTTATATGAATGCTGCCTTTTTTGCAACTGCTGTAGGCTTCCTGCACAGACAGCCATGTTAGGCTTATTCGGATTGCAAAAACTCGATGCCCACTAAATGCAATGACTCAGCCCGTACCAGACTGATGATGATGCCAATGCATGATGATGCATTAAAAAGACGTGTTTCAATGTCTGTTGGTTCAAAAATATTATAAAGCTTTACATTTGGAAAAGTCAACCAGCCTTCTATGTATCTTTAAGGACCTTTACTTTGCTAAGCAGCTTATAAAAGTGAAGTCAAACCCATTTTCTTAAATACTACCTTTATTTAAAGACGTACCTGTGTTGGATCCAGACAGGTTGTACCTCGAATTGGCCTTTTTGATGATGTTCTCATGGATCTGGTACCACTCGCTTTCTGTGTTACATCTAAAACAATAAAGAGGGAAACCCAATTACATTTTCTCTTCTGCTCGGCTGAAGTTTGGTTATTAAAATACCAAAATAGTAATAATACTACTAATAATACAATAGTACAATAATTATGCGCAAAAAGAAAATCAAATATATCAAATGTGTAAATATTTTGTCCCCCTCCTCTCTCCGCTCTCTCCCTCTGTCTTCTTTTCTCTTCTTCTCTATCACCTCCTGCTCAAATTTGCATCAAAGTAAACATGAAAATTAGGTAAGTAATAAAATCTATGTGACAGGGGAGGGTATATTATACTTTTCCCAGGCAGAGCATGTACGGGGATCTAGATCATGAAAATAATCTGCCCTGATGGCGGGACAAGAAACACAAAAAATATATATACAAACTTTAAAAATAATTACAAAAATAATAAAAAATAAAATCAAAATTGTTAATTCATAAAAATGTGTGAATACTAATTATTGTAAATAATAATTATTGTAAATATCAATTATTAGTATAAAAAAATTCTAATAAAATAATGTATATAAAAATGGCTTTGTTGGTTTGGTATGGTTGAGATAAGACTAGACACAAAAAAATATACAAAACTATGAAGCAAAGATTTTATTAACTTTTTGTATTAACTATGTCTCCAGCGCTCATTTGTAACTATGTGCATTATTTATTTTATTAAAAGTAAAATTATCAAATATAACATAATAAAGCAATATAATTATATATTTGACTAATAGCATATGTTTTGTGTTTTGTTATGTTTTGATGTCCATATATAATAACTAAAATCAAATAACACAATTATAAAATATAGAAAATGTGTAAATATAAATTCTACAAATGAAAAATAATACACAAAAATATAATTTAACACATACATTTTAAATATAAAAACGATGATATTTATTTTATAATTATACTTGTTGTGTTTTGATATGAATATAGTTATACAATTACAGTTGTAAGGACAAAGAAAATGCATCAATAAATAATGCACAAAAATAAACGCCTATTATAGCAATTGTCGTGTTGGCGAGGCTACTTGATTCATATCAGCCGTCGCCGGTTTCCGTTCACTTACGCGTAAACCTTGAGCAGGTGGTCGTCCTTGGAATCCGCCGTGAGCAGATCGGCGATGCTGACGACGGCGCAGCCAAACGGCCGGCGGTATTGAACGCTACTCTGGTTCTTCTTTTCTCCGGCGCTCATTCTCCCTGCACGCGACAGACAGCAACACATCGTAGAGAACCAACGATGCTTCTCTCAAGAAAGCCTGCTGAAAGCGTGACGCCCACCTATTCTTATCATGTGCACCACAATGTACACGTCCTTGCGCAGGTCGCTGCTCCCCAGATCCTGCTTAGGTGCGAGATCTTAGCAACACTTTTGCTACACTGGTTTGAGCTTTGTGGCGATACTCACCACAAACAGCGTGCACTGTCTTTCTGTCTTCTCTGGTGACTTGGGCAAGCCGCTCTTATTCAGCCGGACAAAGAACCTTTCACTGCGCAAATTAAAGGACAGAAAAAAGAAGTGAGACAAATACAGCCGGGATAAGAAAATGCATTGTAGCACACATAAATGATTGCGTTTGGGTCCTGGGCCTCTGCGTAAAGTGGTATTTTGCGTGCAGCCTCCGCACCGTGGCCTCAAATGACCACAAATTTAAGCGCAAGTCGGGTAAAAAGCGGAAAGGACGACCCCTGACACCCCCCCGCCCGAAAAAGAGCCAACCGAGCCATCCTGCCGGGCCGCTCTCGCTCTTTTTGATCCCGGCTCGGCTAATCCCGTTAGGTGACTTTCACAGTCGGTCCGATAAGCAGACGGCAAACCTTGTAATGCACCAGCGCCTGACAATGAGCCAAGTTGCTGACACGGCGATAGCGGTCCGAGCGACTCGCGCAAGGACACACCAAGCATCCTGAAAACTTTTGCCTGCGTGTACTTTATCAGCTCTGACCGATCTCTCCAGTGAGATGAGCTTGGAACTGCAACATGACAGACAGAAGATTGGTCCAATCACCGTCCACGTTGTATTCTGTATGAGAGACGGGAGGACGCTGGACAAACTGCTCTCCATCATGGACTAAATCGGACGCTAGAGGGGCGGCGCAGCTCATTCTTTAAACGGATTCCGCCATTTCCGTCCCCACAGTGAACGCGACAGGACTCCATTCCTTCAACACGCCATACCTACGCCATACCTGCCTCAGCTGTCTGTCAAAGATCATTTACAACAATATTGCACTGGACTATCTGCCCTCGCTTGTGTAAAGTTTACATTTTCTGGATTTACTTGTATCCCTTGTAGATCAATCAAATCTATGATTTTAATACCAAGTATTTAAAGCTTTATGGAAAAAGAAAGCAAGTTAGTTTGCATTAGGTGGCTAGCAGATAACTTTAAATAGTTTTTTTTTAATTATGTATATATAGTGGATCCCCACCGTCAGCATTCATGGCAGATCTTTGCTTATGAAAAAAAAATCTCCAAAAATGGGCTGTTTTTTCGCAGAAAACATCCGTCATTCAACATAAATCTGTAATAATTTATAAAAAAACATGATAATATAAGTAAAATGTACAGCATACATGTACCCCACACACAATTTGTGCATGTTATGTCGTTATGTTTCACAGACAGGGTTTTTTTAATCAAGCATTGAGCTTTTGCACTTGGCTCCGAGGTCCTTGAACGCACCATAGTTGCTGTGAGACACAAAAGTGAATCTGATATATCATTTCTCCTCCGTGACCGAGATCTTACTTTCAATACTGCTCAGTACCTGTACCTATATTTTATACTTGTAAATCTAATCTAATAATTGCGGTCACTGTTATTGAAAATGCTGATCCAAAATCAAAGGAGAACGCCACCATCGAGCTAGAAGGGCAGGTTTTGCCAAGAAGGGAGAGCAAGCCGTGAGTCCAAAATAAGTCTTTTTTACGGGGGTCCTAATTATCGGCCGATTTTCGCCATTCGCCATTCGGTCCCAGAAAGCCACCGACAACAAAAGCAGGTATCTGCTACTATAATATATTGTACTACATTACTACTACTAGAATACTATAGGACACCGGTGGCACTTTTGATGTTAGCATGCTAACTGTTAGCATGTTAGCTAATTTCCCCATGTCAGCAATGGCAGGATGTAGAGACATTACAGGACAGCCTAGTCACTTTCGGTATAAACTGCTATCTTGCTAGGTGCTACCATGCTAACTGTTAGCATGTTCACATTTTAGCTAATATTCCACACGTGTATACAACAATGACAGGATGTAGGGGACACTATAGAACTGGCACTTTCGGTATAGACTGCTATCTTGCTAGGTCCTACCATGCTAACTGTTAGCATGTTAGCTAATTTCCCCATGTCAGCAATGGCATGATGTAGAGACATTACAGGACAGCCTAGTCACTTTCGGTATAAACTGCTATCTTGCTAGGTGCTACCATGCTAACTGTTAGCATGTTCACATTTTAGCTAATATTCCACATGTGTATACAGCAATGACAGGATGTAGGGACACTGTAGAACTGCCTTGGCACTTTCAGTATAGACTGCTATCTTGCTAGGTGCTACCTTGCTAACTGTTAGCATGTTCACATTTTAGCTAATATTCCACATGTGTATACATCAATGACAGGATGTAGGGACACTGTAGAACTGCCTTGGCACTTTCAGTATAGACTGCTATCTTGCTAGGTGCTACCTTGCTAACTGTTAGCATGTTCACATTTTAGCTAATATTCCACATGTGTATACATCAATGACAGGATGTAGGGGACACTATAGAACTGGCACTTTCGGTATAAACTGCTATCTTGCTAGGTGCTATCATGCTAACTGTTAGCATGTTCACATATTAGCTAATATTCCACATGTGTATACATCAATGGCAGGACGTAGGGACACTATAGAACGGGCACTTTCGGTATAGACTGCTATCTTGCTAGGTGCTACCATGCTAAGTGTTAGCATGTTCACATTTTAGCTAATATTCCACATGTGTATACAGCAATGACAGGATGCAGGGACACTATAGAACTGGCACTTTCGGTATAGACTGCTATCTTGCTAGGTGCTACCGTGCTAACTGTTAGCATTGGCTATTTTACACATGTCTAATGGCATATGTGTACATGGCACAATGTAGGAACACTATAGGAGGTCTCAGCACTTTTGATGCTAGCATGTTAACAGCAGTTAGCATGTTAGCACACAAGTAAATACAGATATGACATGATGTAGGGACACTGTAGCCGACTTACTCATGTTTCCATGCTAAATGCTAAAAATAGCCATGATGAGGGTATGCACACATCTGAAGGTGCACGTGAGAATGTTGGCACGTGGGTATACGCGACTTCCCACACCATTTATCCCACCATATGGATTCTTGTGCAGACGCCGATCTTTGCATGCTTTCCCCCACCTTAATTAACGCCTTATTGTCGCAAGCACCAATTAACAGCTACTCATGCACACACACACATGCACATATGTCCATATCTCCCAGCCCCTCCCTCACCGCTTGTTGATCTACTCCTCCCCCAGTGGGACCTTATCTCGCTCTATCAGCGCTCCTATTAACACAATATGAATGGTTCAGTTCCCTCCCCTCTGGGCCCCCCAGAGCACTCGGCGTTCCCTCTCCTGTTATTGATAATTGCATTATGGAAAAAGGGGGAAAGGGGGGAGGAGGTGACACTTGTTCCATGAACTGGTCCTGTTGGCTGCTGAAGAAAGGATACCTAAAAGTTGTAAAGGCGCAAGTTATGTTAGCATAACACACCACTGTGTCCATAATCGCTCAGGCACAAAGGAAGCATTCGCGGCGCAAAGGGGCTGCCGGCGCTGGCACGGTACCGAGACAAACGGGTCGCACCCCCGTCTGGTCCGTGACACACAGAAGGCACCCACATCAAGTTCAAACAGCGCCATGGCTCCCTGCCAGACGGGTTGAGATGTGTAAATGTGCATGTCTGTTTACTTGCAAGGCCAGACAGAGCGAGAGACGACGCTGGCCGGGTGCCATTTTTTTTCCCTCGACGACACGTGATGCGACGGCCACATACACACACAGAGGCAGATTTGGGGCTTGCATCCCAGCTGAATGCATCAAGCGTGAAGACAAAACCAAAGCTCACAACTATTTATTAGTGAACATGCCAAATACGTTAAATATAAACTGCTGAGATAAGGAGAAGGGGTGGGATTGAACAAACTCTTCTTTTCCGACATGTTGAATTGTGCATACGCAAATATAGCCCATCATGTTGCACTCGTGTGCTACATAATGTGGAAAAATCATATCACAAGGTCGGTAAAATGGCTGAGACTGACTAAATTAACAGGGTAGAAAGCTTTTTTTAAATTTATTCTTCAATTCATGTATTCTATCTGCAGTGTGAGTAACTTGGGAGTTCATTTAGGTTCAATTAAGGTAGACTCCACTTACACCAAGCCAAGGAATACCTGCAGTGGGAATTACCTGGTAATACATACGATTGCAGGTTATTCTATACGAGAGGATTTCAATTAAACACTCTATTAATATCGCTATCGTCATGATGGGGTGGATTTCCGATCAGAGGTGGATCAGCTGAGTTACCGCGGTAACTGCGAATGAAAGACTTGTCCTTCATGTGAAATGAGAGGAAGAAAAGTGCTCTAAAGTCCACCTCAAAGGGCGTTGTTGGAATAATGACTTAATGACAGTGGTGGAAAGATAAAACGCTTTTATATGTGCACAATTCAACAAGTTCTCACCTAAGTGGTCGGTTCTCCCGCCCGTCGTATATGTGGAAGAAGACCTCCAGCTCCTCCCCCAGATTGGAGCTCATCAAGCTCTTGACGTGGACAAACAAGTGATGGGTGCTGGCGGGCGTCTGCGTCTCCTTCTTGCGATGCCGATGCTCCATCTGTGTTTAGCACGAAAGAGAAGAGGAAAAACATTTGAATTTGTAGCGGAATCGGGGGTGTCCAAAGTGCGGCCCACGACACGTCCTAAAAATATAATTTAACAAAAAAACTACAAAAAACAGAAAGATTTTTTCCAGAATCATTTTAGTAGCATAAAATTCAAATATTAAGGAAATATATTTTTAAGACGTACAACGAGAAACAAAACATAAAATAAAGTTGCATTTTTGTGGGGGAAATTACATTGCAGAAAAAATTACATGGAAAAATAATTATGGACATGAAGTCATAATTTTGAGAAGAAAATTTACAAGACGAATTCAAAAGAAAAATGAATAAATGGAAAAAAGAGTAACACGACAATAATGTAGAGAAAAAATACAGTGGTTATGAGGAAAGAACCTACCTAACCCTAACCACTACTTATTAGTTCCTCATTAATCCCTCAGTAACTACTAATTAGTTCCTCCTTAGTTCCTCAGTAGTTATTTTAAATGTATGTGCGTCACTCATGAGTTCCAGTCAGACCAAAAAAAGAGATGTAATTTTACAAGAATAAAGTCAAAATTATAAGAAAAAAATTTATACACTTACTATTAGACTAAACTTGTAATATTTTGAAAAGAAAATAATGTCATTTTAGTAGCATAGAGTAAAAAAATCAAATAAAATATACATTATTGAGTTCAAAATAAACAAATAAAATATACATGATTAAGTTAAAAATAAACAAATAAAATAAGTTGCAATTTTTGGAAAATTATGGGAGGAAAGGCCGCACGGTGGATGAGTGGTTAGCACATTGGCCACACAGTCAGGAGATCTGGAAGACCTGGGTTCTAATCTCCGTTGGGCATCTCTGAGTGGAGTTTGCATGTTCTCCCCGTGTGTGTGTGGGTTTTCTCCGGGTACTCCGCTTTCCTCCCACATTCCAAAAACATGCATGTTAGCTTCATTGGCCGCTCTAAATTGTCCATTAGAGTGCGAATGATTGTTTGTCTATACGTGCCCTGCGATTGGCTGGCGACCAGTCCAGGGTGTACCCCGCCTCTCGCCCAAAGTCTGCTGGGATAGGCTCCAGCATCCCCGCGAAGATAAGCGGTAAAGAAAATGAATGAATGGGAGGAAAGTTGTAATAGTATGGCAATTAAGTCAAAATATGATCGGAATAAAATCATAATAATTATTTAAGAGGAAATTGGAAATAGGTTGTTTTTTTTAAAAACAGCAAAAATGTCACATTAAAAAAAAAATACAGTAGAGCAGCAAATAAGCAATAAAATAAGCTTCTGAAAGGTTGAGATAGTCAACCATGAGGCCACCTTGGGGTCTATGCTAACTTTTTTCACACATCACTCCTGCAGGGGATGTTTACGCATCGCTTGTTTCCTGAGGTCGCAGAGGACGTCTGCATCCATCTGTTCATGCGGGATATGTCATTTTCAAGATGTGTGTGTCTTAGCATCCTCCTTCCTTCAGGTTGTGTGAGCAATCTCAGATCAATCCTGCAAAACAAAACAGCCCACCATAACACCCCCGCGAGCCCTTTCCACCACACGGGATCCTCATCTCCAGTTAATTAATCCACTCCGGGGTGGCGCGGTCCAGTGGAAAGACGGTGCCGTCCGAAACAAACATCCCACTGGCAACACAGGCATCATTTTGGGATGGATGTGGGCGACCATTGTGTGTGCACTCCCCTACCCCCAAAAAACATCTCTTTATCTGGTCAAAAGTGCTCATTATAATACCGTTGTATGGAGGTAAGCTTTTGTTTGGACCAACAACAACAAGGAACCAGATGGATTAAGTACTTCAAATACTCATGCGAGTGGAAAGCCGACCTGGGTGTGTGTGTGTGTGTGTGTGTGTGCGTGTGTGTGTGTGTGTGTGATACAATTTTCTTTACACTGTATCACAGTGGAGAGATGGTTGCCATGGTAACAGCACATCTCAGAAGATGTGAAGGAGAAGAAGCGTAGAAGTGAGACCACCTTCAAAATTCACTCTGCCTGGGAGTGTACATACACTGATGTGAGCTTTGACCCCTCTCCATAGCTACAGCCAATCGGGACCAAATCCAGTCCGGACACCCACTTTCTAAGGCACAGCAAGCTAAGGAATCTAGCAGCACTCACCAGTCTGTAGAGCTCCGTCACGCTGATTTCATCCGGGTCCACCATGCTGAACTCCTGTCTAGGGACCAGGTCCAAACCCAGCTGTCTGGAAGTACAACAATGCCCGGATAAATAACATACAATTCATGTTTATTTCCAAGTAGGGCTGTCACCAGAGCTTGCAAGCTTAAAACGTGACGAGCCATATTAAATGAATCACACGCTAAATGAAAATGAACTTTTCTGGCCTCGAAAAATTACATCAATATTTAGAAGATTCTCCTTTCGCAGAAATAGCATAATCTAAACACTTCCAATGAGGGTCTTGATTCTGGTTGACAGTATCTTTGACCATTCTTCTTTACAAAACAGTCAGGTTTGATGGTTTCCGAGCATGGACAGCCGGCTTTAAATCACACCACGAATTTTCAATAAGATTTAGATTTGGGACCATCATGACCATTCCAGAACGTTGTACTTGTTCCTCTGCTTGAATGCCTACATAGAATTTGAGCAGTGTTTAAGGTTGTTCTCATGTTGAAGTAGCTGAGCTAGCTTTTTGTATTCTTCCCCTAAACCATGATGCGGAACAAACCTTGTTCTCAGGTCATTTGCCAGTTACTTTGAGGCTCCCATGTTGCCACACTTTAGAGAAGATGCGAAGAGGAGAACAACTTGCAACTGGCCACCTTAAATACCCTTTCTCATGATTGGCATGACCTGTGTATGTAGGCCAACGGTCAATGAGATTACCAAACAAATATTGTGTTTAAATAATTAGTGCTAAAAGTATTCAAAGCAATAAAACAACAAGGTTGCCCAAATGTATGCACCTGCCTAGTTGTGTTTAAATAATTACTGCACACCTTCTGTAAATCCACTTCTCAGATATCGATGTTTGTCTGCTATATGATATATTTTACTGAAATTGCTGATCCAAACAAGTAATTATTTATAAAGGAAAATCTTGAAAATTGTTGGGGGTGCCCAGACTTTTGCATGCCACTCGAACATTGAGCTATATTCATTATTAACAAATGACGATCATTAGAAATATACCAAATGTGAAGTTATATAGCGCCACCTGTTGTTTTGGAATGCGCTTAGCGTGCAAAAAGGGTTTTCCATGTAGACTAGACATTTATTTGAGAAACACCAGCGCTTGTGTGGACTGGACATTTACTTTTACTGCTTTATTTTGCTCGCTTTGCCATTTTCCTGCACCCTGTCTCCACCCTACCCACACAATCTATCCTCAAATGTCATCCTCCCAGAAAGTAGACCGAAGGGTCCAAAGTGAGCGACTGAAGTTTTTATTATTTATTCACAACCCTGCAGCACTGAAGGGAAGGCGACGGAAAGCAAGAAAAAGGCGGAGTTGTGCGAGTTTTCCGCTTACTCGTTTCCCCAGTCCAATCGGGCTGTGATGTGCTGTTTGACGTCCCTCATGCGGTCGTGTGTGAGGTGGCCCACCAGCACCTGCCTCCTCAGGTCCAAGATTTCATTCATCACATGCCAAAGCCGGTGGAACAAATCCCCTTCATTCTTCTGCGGGATGGGAGGCGAGAAATGGTTTAACTTCAAGCCAGATCGTGGGGGGGGGGAAAAAACCTGGCGTTAATATGAAACATTTCATCTTCTCATGACTGAATCCCAGTCTAAAGCCACTTTGTGCAAATTAGCCTCAGCGTCCTGCTGCGTTTTAGCCGCAAATGCATGCGCTTTGATGTGTAAGTATTCATCAGTTGACTTTAATCAGCGCCCCAGATAACTTAATGGGTCACAAACACAATCAATCCCGCTAATGAATGTGTGTGAAATGGCTTTTTGGTGATTGCATTTAACACGGTCAAAGAGAATCTCCGTGGTGGGAATCCTCAAGCCAATGCTTACCACGTAGAGCCGCTTCCACATGGCCCCCCAGTCCCGCAGTGTCGACGTCATCTCGGTGATGACCGTGTCCTCCACCGGGATGACCGTCTCAAATTGCCTGGAAGCGGGACAAAAACCTCGACTGAGACACGCACGCACAGATGCACAACATGACGTACCCTTTATTCTTGACATGGGCGTTCTTCAGGTGGATGTAACTAGACGGGAAGATACCCTGCGGGGCACAGAACAAACGGAGGCTCTTTCAGTCACGGCGTCATTACTGCTAGCCGTTCGATGTTGCACCAACCTTGACATTTGGATTCTTCAGAATGAATCCTCGGTACCAGCCTGCGGGGACAAACTTACTTAGTTATCTCTGCAGGCAGTCAAAACCAGGATTTCTCATTTTGTAATGTTACGCTTTACAGCCTGGCCACAAGACAGTAGACAGTTTCTTGCATTGTTTTGTTTTTCTTACAATAACGATTAGGAGTGCATGACAAAAAAATATAAAAAATATGCACATATCATTTTTCACAAACAATGTTTAAAAAAAATATTTTTTTAAACATTTTTATAAATAAAAAAAATCTATGACTATATATTGCAATCTACTAAAATAATTTCGACTAGGTTACGTGTGTATGCTAGTGGCCCCGCCTCCACCCACCGAGACAAAGAGACTGACAAAAGGGCTCACTCTGCTCATGGCGTTGTTCCATGGAACAAACGTGCCAATGCAATGCACAGAGTGAACTCTCTTCCTGCGTGTTTGGGGACGAGAGACGAGGAAAACAGACACGCACGCACATGGCAATATACTGCAGCCGACAAAATTATTATTAGTTCATTTTCATTTACTGTGCAATTAATAATTGAATGATTATCATCCTAGTGCCCACGAGACTTCCTTGTCAAGTTTTAATTTTCTAAGCTCTCGTGACACCCCTATTAACAAATTATAGTATTGCATATACAAAGTAATTCTTTATCACGGTTAATTGGTTCCTGACCCAACTGTGATAACTAAATTTCCACAAAGTAGGATTCCAACTTCATAAAAAAACTTCTTACAACCATATAAATATGATTTTAACACTATTAGAGACCTCTAGACATAAAATACCATCCCTACAGTCACCTTTACACTCGTTTTACCCAATAAAGTAGACATGACAACAGAAAATAAGCCATTCAAGATATAAATAAGACTCATGCTAGTGTGTGTTGATGTAAACGCGTTCCGATGCTCGGGGGAGCTGAGTGAGTGGTGGACAGGAAGCGACGCCGGCGATTCCGAATTGAGTTTTGGGACTTTGACTTGCATGCGTTACTGCTGCAACAGTAGCTCCAGTTAGAGGTTGTGAGATCATTCAAGCCAAGTCTGGGTGTGTTTCCCTCGTTTCTCGTCTCCAAACGTTCGGGGAGAGGGTTCACTCTGTGCATTGCTATCAGCACCTGGCACGTTTGTTCCATAGAACAACAATGGCATGAACAGAGTGAGCCCTTTTGTCCGTCAAACAGTCTTTTTGCTTCTGTGGGTGGGGGCGGGGCCACTAGTATAGACACGGAAGAGTGTAATGTAGTAATATATTGTCAAATATGTTTTTCATTGTACTTTTCTCAAAAGTAATGTTAATATTTGGTCTCGTCCACCCAATCTCGAGTGCCTCGTGACGCCCCCGCTGTTCGGTTGCTCGACATGGATGGCAACACGTCTGGAAGAGGCAGCTGACACGTGTTTATTTCCTGTCAGAAGCTCCATTCCTCTGCAGGCAGGCGTTCAAACAAAACCCGCATAAGGAGTGACGTGGCGCGTCAGCGTAAACACTCGGCAGGCGCTTTGAAGTGTCATCGACGCGGGGCGGGACCATTAGGCTCGTCTCGGCCGCTGTCGCTCAGCAGCTTCACCGCCTGCGCTCCTCCTACCCGGGCAAAGCGCCCCTCCCGGCTGGGCTGCTGTTGACTTCCTGCCAGGTGTGTTGCTGCAGTACCACATCCTAGTGTCGTGCGTGTGTGTGTGTGTGTGTGTGTGTGTGTGTGTCCGAGAACTGTGTGGCTGTGCAGCAGAATAAAAGTGCTCCATTTGAATGACACGCGGAGGAGAAAAATCAGGCGTGGGATGCACGGCTGGAAAAACAGTCAGCTTGGGATTTTTCCATCATTCTCCCTTCTTCAGCCTGGTCGTTGTTGTCCCAAATGCAACACTGCAGCACCTCATTGGGGGGCATTGGATGTTTTTTTTTTACCAAAGAGGGGGTTGGGTTGCTACTCAAGAGGAACCAATTATTTCTCCCTCGGCTTTGGTTCCCACATCTCCCCACGCATACGTGGCAACACGTTATATGAACATTGCACTTACGGGAAGTGAAAATAGACTCGCGGCTATAAAAGCTTCCACTCTTCTGGGAACATTTCTGCAAGATAATTCTACCTACCTTCACATTTTTCCAAGATCTGCACCGTGTCGCCGATTTCCAGCGGGAGGCCGTGCTGGACGGTACCTCGGAAACTGGCCAGCACTGTAAAAATAGATACATTTCAAATGTTTATTTGAAATAAGCACAAGGCTACAGTAAGAGCGTAAACAGTGGTAATCACTGCCCACTACAGAAACAAAACGCGGTAATGGGATGTAAATGTGCCCAGAGGAGGTCGTTATCATGCATTTATGGAGGTAAAAATGCGGTCAAGATGAATGTAAAGCATGGAAGAACACCCCATGCATATGAGGCATTGCATAATTCATTTGGAGATTAATAGTAGGGTATGTTGACTGCGATCTACCCGTCTTAATTACGATTAATCCCACTGTGAATGCGCCAAAACCAACCAAATGTGCTCTGCTATGTTACTTTACGCAATCCTGTGCTACTTTATTATTATTATTACTATGTTATGGTAATCCAGTGCTTCCCAAACCCCGCCCCAAAAATATGGTAATAATGAAAAGTGCTTGTGGTTGACCCCCACCCGTGATAACGCCAGGCCCCCTCTAGGGTTTGAAAACCATTGTGTTACTCAGTTATATTACTTTTACGTACCATATATATAAACATATTATAACATATCCAAAATAATTGTAGTATTTTATGAATTATCTTATTCATTATATTATTAGGATTTAGTAATGATTTCAAAATTCACAGACTAATAACGCATGTATTTATTTTACAAATTTTTACTGTATATTCCTCCTACTTAAGTTTCAGATAAAGAAAACGTGTTCATAACCTGTTTATGGATATTAATGCAAATTAAAATATAGACTGCAAGTAGTGATTACAGTCTTAAATAATCATTTCCAAAAAAGTCAGGCCCGTTCCATTTTTGGTGTTTGTTTTTACCAGTGATGAATGGCGCCTCTTTATATTCTACGTACACACACAGGGCACGCTGATCTTTGCACACGCTAGTTAAAGTCTCCGTGCATACAAGCGGGCCATTCAGCGCGGCCGTGTAAGCAGAACACGGCTTTAGCGGGAATTTTGGAGCGTCTGCGCCGTGCCGGTTTACCTGAACGCGCGCTTCAAACAGCGGGAAAAAGGATTTCCTTGCCTTGAAGTTGAGTTGCATCGGCTTCTGCGCTATTCAAAGTCATGCATCCTCGTCTATTTGAATTACGCTGAATATCGGATGTCAACATGCCACAGTTTCATCAAAAATGAAGCAAAGACTCGCATTTCCTTGTAATAAAACAGCAGCGTGACACTCTCTGTTTTGCTCTGTTCTGTTTTTTGGCTTTTAATCAATCTTCCCCAGCTCCTTGTTATCCCCAAAACACTTGGGGGATTTGTCACCCGTGCACGTCCGACTTTGTAATCCTTCAAAGAAAGAGCACTGAAAAAGCACACACAGAGCGGCAAAAGTGTGCCTGATGCATGAATTAAGTGAATTATTCAGCTGCAAGTCTGTTGCACGTCAATCTACGAGGTCCTTACATGAATGCTGTCTTGTCTATTTGTACAGGTCTAGGTCCCCATTAAGGCGGAATCATGCCGTTCTGACGCACAAAACAGGCCAATAAATCACAGCAACAGCAACAACAACAACAACAAAAATATATATATATATATATATTTCCACACAGATAAAGCCAAAAGTCAAGAACCCATCCGAGTTGAAATGCGGAAGCTGATGAGTCACCAGCGACGCGGGGATGGTGGTCTGACACGGACGCGCCGTGTCAAAGGGTCCGGGCAAGGTTAATGTGTCACCACTCATCTCCATCACGCATGGCATGGCGCTGTCACTTTGGCAGCTCACGTCAAGGTTGCCATGGGGGATATGGTATATGAAGATGGCAGTCTGCCATTGGGCAGACCCTCCAGGATGGCGCCTTTGGGCCAATTCACGCAAATTCAAGGAACTTTTTGAAAAAGGCGTTGTAGGCAACAACAACAACAACAACAACAACGTGAAATGCTGGATGGACTGATGATGCGTTGCGTGAAATCGGCCGTTGTAGCTGGATGCACACTAGTTTGTTAGATATGCACGCTAGGTGGCAAAATTTGCAGTCCTGCAAAACAGGTTGAGGTTTAGTGTGAATGTAGATAACGTTCATGTTCTTCCCGCCGGAGGCCCCAAATGCTACGCTGAACAATTGCGTTTGGGGTTGTTAAATAATAACTAAAGAGCATGCGTGGGCTGAATGAACGGACGACTGGGCGGGGGAAATTTTTTTTTAACATTTTAAACAACATTTTACACAGATGTTTGGATGATGCCTAGCAGGTGTTTGGATACGTTTCTACTCACGAAAAAGGCTACACTGCTACAGTGCTAATGTTAGCATGCTAACAACATAAATTTAGCATGCAGCACCCAGTATGGTAGTGTGTGTGTTAATACTCAAAACTAAAAAACTAAACTACAAAAAAGTTCAAAAAATGTAATAAAAAAATTCTACTATGCTGAAATTAGCACGCCAGAGCTAATGTGCTAACCACTGACATGATAGCACCAAGTGCTTGTGTAGCTTTCTATTCATGACAGCAGCTAAAATGCAACTAGGTTAATGTTAGCAAGTTAGGAATGTTAACATTTGCATGCTAATCCTAGCATGATAGTGCTAGGTATCTGCCAATGTTAACACAACTGTAAATGGTTAAAAATGCTACGATGCTAATGTTAGCATTTCAGCAATGCTAAAGTCAGCATGTAAAACCTAGCATGACAGCGCCAGGTGTCTGCCAATGCTAACACAAATGTAAAAGGTAAATAATGCTACAATGCTAATGTTAGCATTTTAGCAATACTAAAGTTAGCATGTAAAACCTAATATCACAGCAAATGGCAGTGTCCGCCATTGTTAACACAAATGTAAATGGCTAAAAATGCTACAATGCAAACATGCTAACATTAGCATGTAAAACCCAGCACGACAGGGCCGAGTGTCTGCCAAGGTTAATATTAAAGAAAACGGCTAAAAATGCCACTGTGCTAACTACTCTACCTTGCAGAGTAAATGCTCGAGCAGAACATTGGAAATGAGCGTGTGCATCGGAACCGCACACGTGTTATTTGGCTGCGGTGTTGCACGCTCACGAGCCGGCAGAGGAAGTGGAGGCCCCCTAACGCAAATGCGTCTAACAGGTGCTCTCCGCTTCCACTCGCAGTCGAGCCTTGTCAAAGCACATTAAGTTTGCTGCGCTCGCTCAGTGCATCTAAGCTCCTTAGAAGAACAAACACAGCTGGAGGGCCTCCGGTAAAAAGCGCAGCAGCAGCAGCAGCAGCAGCAGCAGCAGCGCTCCTCCTTCAAAGCCCATCCATTGATCCAGGCAGGTATAAGATGATCTCCCCATAAAAGCCTGTTATTGTGTAGCTGCAAGACTCCATTTTCCGAGGAGGATTAGAGGAAATTCGCTCTTAAGGTGTATTCAGAAAGACGCCGATCCAAATTCCTATTAACGGCAATTTTAACCTCATTAGCGTTCCTCTCCCAGATTGATCTGACAATGGTTCCCATGCATAATCCACTCCCACGTGTTCATTATACAGCATTTATTTCATGAATATGCAAATGTCTTCGCTCCGCAACTGGTGGCACTCCCCTTGGCCTGCATCGCTGCCAAATGCACGGCTCAGGAATATTTAACGAGTATCTGGGAATATCGGGATGGGGCGAGCGCTAGGAAATAAGTAGGCACTAATCAGATGATGTTGACGGTTGAAAGGCGGGAATCAAAAGTTCTAAACTATGCCGTGCATCGCTACCTTACACTACGCCGCTGAAAGTCTCTTCCTCGTGCGTCGCCTGCTGCGTCGTGTGCACGTTGCCCGGCCACACGCCCCTCGCTCGGGCCCTGACACGCGCCGTGGCGCGGCCAAAACCGCCAGAAGGTTACTTGTCGTCCAGGGATGTGACTTACAAAACATTCATTCATTCATTCATTCATTTTCTGTACCGCTTATCCTCATTAGGGTCACGGGGATGCTGGAGCCTATCCCAGCAGACTTTGGGCGAGAGGCGGGGTACACCCTGGACTGGTCGCCAGTCAATCGCAGGGCACATATAGACAAACAACCAGTCACACTCACATTCATACCGATGGACAATTT
>QODF01000306.1:128957-160819 GCA_024372805.1 Oostethus manadensis
CCGCTTCTACGTGCCATTCGGTCCTTGTACAATCGAAGCAGGAGCCTGGTTCGCATTGCCAGCAGTAAGTCGAGCTTGTTTCCGGTGAACGTTGGCCTCCGCCAAGGCTGCCCTTTGTCACCGATTCTGTTCATAATCTTCATGGACAGAATTTCTAGGCGCAGTCAAGGTGTTGAGGGAGTCCAGCTTGGTGACCTTAGGATCTCGTCTCTGCTATTTGCAGACGATGTGGTCCTTATGGCCTCATCAGGCTGTGACCTTCAGCGTTTACTGGAGCGGTTTGCAGCTGAGTGTGAAGCTTCTGGGATGAGACTCAGCACCTCCAAATCCGAGGCCATGGTTCTCAGTCGGAAACGGGTGGACTGTACCCTCCGGGTTGGGAGTGAGGTCTTGCCTCAGGTGGAGGAGTTCAAGTATCTCGGGTTCTTGTTCACGAGTGAGGGAAGGTTGGAGCGTGAGATCGACAGACGGATCGGTGCAGCATCTGCAGTAATGCGGTCGCTGTACCGGACCGTCGTGGTGAAGAGAGAGCTGAGCCGGAAGGCAAAGCTCTCTGTTTACCGATCGATCTACGTTCCCACCCTCACCTATGGTCATGAGTTATGGGTCATGACCGAAAGAATGAGATCGCGGATACAAGCGGCGGAAATGAGTTTCCTTCGTAGGGTGGCTGGACTCACCCTAAGAGATAGGGTGAGGAGCTCGGCCATCCGGGAGGAGCTCAGAGTAGAGCCGCTGCTCCTTCACATCGAGAGGAGCCAGTTGAGGTGGCTCGGGCATCTAGTCCGGATGCCTCCCGGGCGCCTCCCTGGTGAGGTGTTTCGGGCATGCCCAGTCGGGAGAAGGCCCCCGGGAAGACCTAGGACACGCTGGAGGGACTATGTCTCACAGCTGGCCTGGGAACGCCTTGGTGTCCTCCCGATGGAGCTGGAAGAGGTCGCTGGGGACCGGGAAGTCTGGACTTCCCTACTTAAGCTGCTGCCCCCGCGACCCGGACCCGGATAAGCGGTGGAAAATGGATGGATGGATGTATATGAGACAATGAATAATAAAAAATAAACAAATGTAGTCATATTTTTGTTCCATTTTGTATTTGCTTTGTCCATTTTGCCATTGCTTTTTCTGTATCTGCCAGGGTGACTACTGCAGTCCATACCTGGTTAGAATTTCTTTTTCATTTTGGCTGTGATTCCACACGTGACGTCGTAGCAATCAAATGGCACGGACAAGAACGCAAGGTGAATTCACAGACATCGGGATTATTTTTGCATGAGTTTGTACATTTTCTGTCGAGGAGTGATGGCAATATATCCATGTGTGCATGTTTGTGTTGGAGTCCGTCAGCCCCGCCCCCCCCTGCCACCCTAAAGCTGCAAACATAAGGAAAGACCTGCGATGTATGGCATTAGTCCATGTATGTGTGTAGTCCAGCATTCCAGCACAGGGGGTTCAGCTGTTGTCTAGGCTCTTTTTCTGTACCCTGCATGCCACTGGTGCATGGCGGAGGATTGTTCCGGGGGGGTTGGGATGGATGAGGATGAGCTGTACTGGAAAGCTTCTTCCTAGAATCCTGCTAGACCGTTCCAGAGGGAGCGGGAGAAACGCCACTCAAGCCATCTCGTGGCGTAAAAATAATTAACCAATACTCCACCGTGACCAAAAATCCCTTGTGTCTACTTTGAATTTTGTTTCAACTTCAACTCGGAGCCGCTGCGGGCTTAATCTTGCCCATTAACGAGACCGTGACTGCGGCGAACAAAAGAGGCTGCACTCCAATTTGTTTTGTAATGTCTCTCTTCCTGTCAGGCACCCCTGAATGTGAGAGATTCCCCAATTCCCGCTCCTCGTTTGGCCTTGCAAAATTCAATTGTAGGAAGCGGCGCCCCAGCTACAACTAGGCTAATGCTTGCAGCAGGAGCGAGACGGAGGGCTTGGGAGCTTGTCAAGCCGTTACCTACTGCTCGGCTAATTTGTGTGTGCCAGGGTCCAACACAGACGAAATCAATGCGGTGGAGTAAGACACAAAACCGCCCCAGTTTCCAGATTTAGGTCGGTTCGGTGCTCACACCAAGGCTGTCTGTAATTAAATAAAAGTATTACGCAAAAAGTCCGCAGGAGGGAGATGCAGATGAGGAGGGAGGGACGGTGAAGGCTGGAGTGATTAATTTCATCTTTGTTTTTCTCCTCCCACCCAAGCAGAAAAAGGTAACCTCATTTGTGTGCCCATTCCACGCTTGGCGCTAGCTGCAGGGAAGAAAGCAAAAAAATGATTTTTTAATTCTAATGAACCTTAGTGAGACGCAAACTGACTCAACTGGGTGACAGCGTATCCGTTCATTCCAAGTCCTGATGCAATACAACTGTCCAGCACAGCTATTCTTCGGCGATGGGACGCCTGTACCACTCCTTCAATCTCGCTTCCTCCTCTTTCCAAAGCATTTGGGACAATCCAAAATCCGCACGGTGGTCAATTGGTTATCATGTTGGCCACACAGTTGGGAGATCTGGAAGACCATGGTTCGAATCTCCGTTGGGCATTTCTGTGTGTGGAGTTTGCAGGTAATCTGGTTTCCTGGTTTTTCTGCCCTGCGACTGACTGGTCCAGAGTGAACCCCGCCTCTCGCCGTGATTCTGCTGGGATAGGCTCCAGCATACCCCCGCGACGCTAAAAGGATAAGCGGCGCTCAGGGGGAGTGGGTCGGTTCGGCTCCGGGTCTCAGTTGGCTGCAATGCGGGGAGGAGTGCTTTTGTGGGTGTGCATGTGTGTGTGCGTGCGTGCGTGCATGCGCACGTGCATAGGACTGTGGCTGTGGGATTCCCAGTGGTGGGGTTTGGTGGTATGGCCCTGCGTCTCAAGGGAGCTCGCGGTGGTGCTGCTTGCTGCATTGGGGGGGTGGCACATCCAGGTGCATATGTGAAAATGTAGGTGTGTGGGTGTATGCGTGTTGGCATGTGTGAGCGGGGGAACAGGATTTGGTGTGGGTACTGGGGCTGGGGTGTGTGAGCACTGGGGTGGGCAGGGTTCTGTTGGGGGGGGCAAACCCATGGGCCCTCTACGGGCGCCTGCCTCTGGCGTTGGGATAGGCGATGGCCCGCGGCAGCTGTGTCTTGGGCGGCCTGGAGCTCCCGGGGTGTTGAATGTGGCCCCTGCTTTCGGGGGTGGGTGGCTTCTGGGTCCGGGGGCTCAGGGGCGGATGCCCTGTTTGCCCGTAGCTGGCCGGCCCCCGACAGGTGTTCCGGTGGTTGGCGTCCGTGCCCCCGTGTGGCCCTTGCTCAGCTGCCGAGTGGCGTCCGGCCGGGTCTCCCTTGCACCTCTTCGGAGTCCCCTCTGTGGGGAGCCTGCTGGGGGGCCGGGCTCCGGCATCTTCCTAGTCGGAACCTCGCTTTTGGAGGGAGTGTGGTTTGGGAAGCATGGCGGTGTTCACCACAAACATTTCCTCATTCTCTGTTTCACTTTGATGTAGTTATCCTGTCACTGCAGAGTAATGTAGATTTCATGTAGATTTGTTGCACGTGTCATCTGGATGGTCATTGTTCAAGAGCTTCTGTTTTTCTCTTTGTTTTTCTTGTATGTTTATTAATAGTAGTACATATGTATGCATATGTGTGTATACATATATATGCACACTATGTGTGTGTGTATGTATGTACTGCATGGATATGTGTATGTGCACAGTATGTGTATGTATGCGTGTACGTATATATGTGTGTGTGTACGTATATATATATATATTTATTTTTATTATTATAAATTTTATGTTATTTTTCTTTCTTTCCCTTTATTTTTGCTCATTTTGCTCTGTGACTGTTCTGGTTGTTGCTGTGATTATCATGGTTGTTTATAATATGGTTGAAATATGTTTGTGAGGTACTTCAGCACCCTTTCTTATATCCCCCACCCCACCTACCTCCATCCCTTTTCAGGTCAGGTCCGGCATGGAAATGTGGTTCAACAAAATTCATAATAAACGCAGTCAAATGCCAAGGGAGACTCATTTGGATTATGAAATCTCCCTTGGCAAAGCAATTTTGCTCAGCACTTAAAGGCAGCTTGACTCCCATTCAACTGTTATGATGCTGGACAAGACCAAAAAAAAGAAGAAAAAAAGGATAAGCGGCGTAGAAAATGGTTGGATGGGCACTCCAAAATCTATAGAAAGTGTTCCCAGAAAGTCCTCCCGGAAAAGTGGATGCAGTTCCAGCTGCATAAAGATGAGCTCTACTTGCCTATTACCTAATGGTGATGCGGCATCAGGAGCAACTGGGGGTTCAGTATCTTTCCCACTTTGACAGTGGGCACAGGAGAAAAGAGGATCGAACCAGCAACCATCAGGTTGGGAAACAACCACTCTACCACTCATACGAGCCATAGTTCTGTGTAATTATGTTACCATTACAAAACCATGATGGCCGGTATTCCAATTCTAGGCTCTTGTTGTCAACCGGATACTCATTGAATTAAAACCAATCCCCGTAAAAAGTTGACATATCTGCTGATTGTGTTTAAAAAGCTGTGGGAAATGTGTATGTGCACAGTATGTGTATGTATATGTGTACGAATATGTGTATATGTATGTATGTATATCTGCATATATATATGTATATGTATGTGTGTTTGTATGTATATGTATGCGTATATATGTGTGTATGTATATGTATATATATGTATATGTGTATGTATGTATATATATGTATATGAATGTGTGTACATGTATAGTAGTATTATCATAATTATTAATAATATTAATAATATTATTATTAATAATATTAATAATATTATTAATAATTATTATTATTATTTATTTCAATTTTGTAAGAAAAAAAAAAGCTGTGGGCCAGAGGCTGGAAGAAATGATGTGAGAAAATATATATGAGAATATCTTCAACAATGTGTATTCTTGACAGTGGTGGCTGCTGGTCATTCAGGGAGGGGATGCTCATTTTTTCTGGCCTACATCATAAATGTGTTTATTTTTTTGTGCGTAATTCTACTCTATGTTCCTAGTGTTTTAAGGACAAAGTCGCCGGGGATCTGTGAAGTCTCCGCATCCGTTCAGAACAACGAAATAAACAAATTTGGAAAATGGTACGGTGGAGGGCTTTACTTCAAGATCGCCGATTCGATCCCTTCACTGTCAATCAAAAAAGGGATTCCGTCGTGGACCAATCACCCAATCATCATGCAGAAGCCGAGCGTCCGGACGCATTTAGTCAATGAAATGTACACAGCAGGATGTATTTCACCACTTTTTTGGGGCCGTTTTAGGGGAAGCCGAGCGTCCCTTGCAGTCTTAAAGCAATCCAAAGCCACTGATTCTTGAAGATGTACCAAATGAAAAGAATATCAATGTTACCATCCACAAACGTGACCCACTGGCACCCAGTTTACTATATTCGTAGGTGGCGCTGATGGTGAGGTTACTGATGCATTAGGGCCCTGAGCAAAGAGGATTATGGCTCCGCTCCAGATGAGGGTCCCGGGGGGAGCTTACGGATGACGCATCATCACTGATGATGTCTGGAAACATCCCTAACAAATCAATGTCTGCCAACTCCATCATTCCCATTACTGTGCTCGCCGCTGATGTGAGGAAATGCCAAATGTAATAACAACCTTCAGGACAAACGCATAACATGCAATTATCATGAAACGTAAGGAGAAGAGCAGCGTGATCCATTTGCACGCCACTATTTATAGCAACTCCACGCTCATTAGGTCACGGAGCTGGTCGGAGGAGCGGGGCATCATGGACGGTATCTCACAAGCTGTACGCTGACGGCAGTCATGCACTCTCCACATGGAGGTCACGCTGAGCCGGGTGAAGCCGCACATGAGCAAGCACTCGGTGGACGGAGGCAAGGAAAAGACTCAGCCCAGGCTCTGCGGGGCGGCCATCTGTCTTGACCGGTTGGGTTAAGCTATTAAAAGGATTCAGGCATACATGGTAGACCAAGCCAGTGGACTTAGACCAAGAAACAGAGAGCAATGTCTCTGATACATATCAGCATATCAAGGGTTTTGCAAAGAGGTGGGTTTTTAGTTGACTTCCCAGTTGACCAACAAAGAGAGGGTTTCTTCCATGGATTGAGTCGGGGAGATGGTTCCAGAACAGAAAAAACCTGGTAACTAAAGGATCTACCTCCAATTCTACTTCTAAAAATTCTAGGACTGACAAGTGTAAACTCTGTGAGTGCATGGTTCTACTGGGTTGATAGGGTTCTAGGAGCTCTTGAAGATATCCTGGTGCCTGATTGTTTAAAAGTATACGAGGTAAGAAGGAGAATTTTACACTCCATGCAATTCTAAATTGTACTGGTAACCAGTGCAGCAAGGCTAATACAAGCAAGATATGATCTCTACTTTTGGTTCCAGTTGAGACTCAGAATTTTGGACTAGCTGAAGGGTCTTCAAAGATTTCTTAGGACAGCCTATTAACAAAGCCTTACAATAATCCAACCTGGAGGTCAGAAGAGCATGAACAAGTTTTTTCTGCATCTGGTACTGGCAGAATTTTGGGGGGGTTGATACTTGTTGTATTTAGGAACTAAAGGGACGGTCCTGATCGAAGATGAACAAGGTTTCTGACTGTATTGTGAGTACAAGACCACCTGGGACAGTAGTATCCTTTGCAAGCCTGTCTCTGAGGTGCTGGGAACCAAGGACTATGATTTCAGTTTTATCTGAGTTTAATAGTGAAAAGTTTGAAGCCATCCAGCTCTTTATAAATATTTTTGTAGTTAGAGCACGGCCAACAGGTTTGCCACCTTCTAAATACAGTTTTTTACATTATTAGAGCCATCTCGTCATGAAATAACACTCCTATGACCACCTTTACACTCCCATTACCCAATGCAGTAGACATAATAAAGACATATAAGACCTAAATAGGACATAAAATAGACTCCCGCGTGATTTCATTATTTTTTTTTGAGTCACGAGGAACGAGGAACGACCTTTTATGGTTTACTGTACGTTTAATCTATAGTATGACCACTGTGGAGGTTCTGGCTTCTGTACAGTGAGAGACTATTGTCTCATCAATGTAACATGACTGACATACCACTATAAGTCTTTGAATGCATCTTCTGAATCCCTTACATTTCTGTTTTAGTTCAGTTAGCCATTTTTGGCAAATGCTTAATTTAGGCCCAGAATATGTAATATTTATGCTGGAGCCTATCCCAGCTGAGTTTGGGCGGGAGGCGGGGAACACCCTGGAGTGGTCGTCAGCCAATTGCAGGGCAGCAGACAAAAAACCACTCACACTCATACTCTAATTGACAATTTAGAGTCGTCAGTTAACCTAACATGCATGTTTTTGGAATGTGGGAGGAAACCGGAGTACCCGCACGAGGAGAACATGCAAACTCCACACAGGGGATTCAAACCCGACGGAGACTCGAAACCAGATCTTCCGAAATAAATATATTTGAAAAACCGTGGTAAGAGTGAAGCTGCAAAATCTGCCGCAAAATCTCAACCACAGCTGCCCCCCCGCCCCAACCGTGTCGGCAGCACTCGTGCAGCCTTAAACCATGACTGCAGGCAATAATAATGCCTGTTTAGCAATTTTCAGTGGACAGTACATCTACACCGCTACTGCTATGTATTTGTCAGATACCGTATATCCCGACTGTGTCTCCTTTCATTTCAACCAACCAAAGAGCCGACCACGAGGGCCGGAGTTCTGCTTCAAAAGGCACAAATCACTGACTTTTACAATGAGCATGAAAGCATCTTCCTTCAAAAAAGTGCTCAAAGACTGAAAGATAATAGCGGGATTTGGCCAGCATCAAGGGGGCCACTGACAGGTCATTATGTGCTGTAATAAATAGGTGGGGGGAGGAGGGGGGCACGGTCACCCCAAAAAAAGATTTCCATTATCGATCCATTAACAGCGAAGATTACTCAATGCTATTTTTACCCGTCCAGTCCCCTCGGGGGAAGAAACCCCCACGTGCCCGAAACACTTGATCAACAAAGCCATCTGTCGCCAAACAGGATCTGGCCACGAATGCCAGCGAAACGTTTGCTAACTGGCACGTGCCGGGTTACGTCCTTGCCCAGTGTCTGTATGGATAATGCGGAGGGGGCCGGCTCCCAACACAGATTGCTCGTTAGCCTTGGGGGCCCCCACCAAGAATGACAGCCAAGCGCCGCTGAAGGGCCGTGCTGTGGATATAAGGTGGGTAACACACATGTTTAATACGAACGCGTCGTCGGCTAAACAAAAGCTCCCATGCTGGTTTCCTTCCCCACTCGCCCACACAAAGGGGATCCCATTCGGCTACTTTTTGATGCTTGCAAGCCCTCAGCCTCCCTCCCTTGAAGGCGGAGGGTGATTGAAGTCGGGGAAATCAAGACACCAGGTGGATGCTCCGAGACTTGCCGACCACCACTCGAAGCCAATGTGGATGGATTTCTTTTTTTGGCGAGAGAAAAGGGATACCGTCGCCTGGAGCGACGTCGCCACAGGGAGTGATATACGATATGGGATCCAAAGGCATGACAGGCAGTTTATCTTTGAACCCAAACCCGGAGAATACGTGGAAGACGTCCACACTCAAGATTAAGACGCCTACTTCTGCCGTCGTCGGGAACCCGCTGAAAGGGCCGCGTTTAATGCGATGCATCCGTGCACAGTTCAGCCCAAAAATGGAGAGATGGATGTGACTTTTCTAATGGGACGCACGCATTGCTGCAAAATCTTCAGCAAACTGTTATCACTGTCTGTCGCTCGTGCAATTCCAAAAACTGTATATGTGAGATACGTTTATGTTACAGACTCAATCAAATACCAGGGAAAGCCAAAAGGCGTCCTCAAAAGGTAATCGAAGAAACATTGCACGCTGACGAGGCCTTGGTCCTGGGTTCGCTACGATGACGACAAAAATAATTCATAAAGAATTAATGATGACCAAAATAATCATAAGGGATATTATTATTATTTAGGGTTGTCAAAGTTAACGCGTTAAAGACGCACTATATTACATTAGCACTCAGTAAGGTCATCAGATCTTACCTTTTTGCATTCCCACATTATATCACCCTTTGGGACCAAGTAACAAAACAGAGAAGAGAGAATGTCAGATAAACAATATTAGCATGTTTACAAAGAGTGTGTAAAAACTACAAGCAAAGTACCTGTGATTAAAGGTGATTAATTGTGAGTTAACTACGGACAAATTGCAATTTAATATTTTAATCAATTGACAGCCCTATTGTTATTATAACCGATTCGTCGAAACAGCAAGCTGCGGACGACCCGGTTAAGAAAACAGCGGCTGCAGCCCTAGATAGTGCAGAATGCAATCGCTCCTTCTCCCGCCACGGAGTGAAGCTCTTCCAATCAGCTGACCACTCGCAGTGTGCAACAAAAATCAATTACAATCGGCCCGACACTCCAATTGACTGGTGGAGGAATGAAAAAGACACGGGGAAAGCCAGAGAGCGAGCGATGGCCGGCTTGCCGTGAAAAGCCCCTCTTGTGCGAAAGGGCTGGGGAGGAAGTAGAGCAGAGCTGAGGCGGACCACGGGCGAAGGGCCAGAGGGTCGTCATTGTGGAGGGGCGGGGCAAAGAAGGAAGGTCGTGATGAATCGTGAAGTCAAGATGGAGACGAGAAAGCGGACATGCTTCATTTTCCTGCTGTTACAAAACACGCCACATGAGCACATCAGCTGTGGCTGTAGGCAACCTCTTGACATAGTCTTTGAAGGCAACAGCTGCATTTGAAGCAGCCGTCAGCATCCGGCAGCTTTATCTACCTCTGCATGCGCTTAAAAATGCTGTCACCAATGGCTTACATCTTTGACTGTCTACAGCAGGGGTGACCACATTTTCTCCATTTTAGTTAGCAAATTTATTTTCCATTTTTTCTTTAAAAGTACATATCAGTATGAACTTCACTCTTTTTTCCCAATTTCTGCTCTTTTTTCAACTTTCTTTTTGTAAATGTTCTTTCTGTAATTATGATTGCGTTGCCGTAATAGTTTATTTATTTACTTTATTATCATAACATACCTTTTTCCGATCTTTCAACTTCATTCCGTTCCTCCTAACACTACAAGTTTATTCTTGTAAAATTGCGTCTCATTTACAATGCAGCTTTTTTCTCTTAAATATTGTAACTTTTTTTCACGTTAAATTCCAGTCATTTTTATTTTCTATTTTTGCTGTTGTTTTTTCCCCCCAACTACTTCAACGTTCTTCCTGTAATTTTTGTTCTTGTAATTAGGACTTTATTGCCACAATTGTTAATAGGTAATTATCATAACAACTTTTTCCGCAACTTGATTTTCCCCAAATGTTTTTTATTCCTAAATTTATTTCCCAAATTAAATTACAATTGTGTTTAGATTGGTTATCATATTTTGACATTTTAAAAATAATGGGTTTTTTTTTTTTATTTCAACTCTGCTACTAAAATGACATTATTTTTTATTATAACATCACAATTATTCTCTCCGACTTTTACTTGCTACATAACAATTTATTCTTTATTCTTGCAAATTACTGCAGACTTTTCTATTTTTGCTTTTATGGGGTTTTTTTGTTTTGTTTTTTTGTTAAATTATATTTTGTGATTGTGCAACAAAAAAAAAGCAGGCCGCACTTTGGACACCCCTGTTCTATAACGTCATCAAAATCAAAGATAACGGTACAATTTTTGCCCCAAGTACTGTTTCAAACACACCGAAATGTGACATTATCCAAATAAAAGTGCAGCCAAAGGACATAAACAGCTTATTACGCTACTTTGTGCATTGCTAACCTCATTTAACAGCATTCGTGTGCACGAACAAGAACCATTTGCGCCGGGAGAGGCATGAAAAGGGCCTTTTTCAAATCTCATTTCAGCGTAACACGCCTGCACCGACAGGAAAACACGCTCCAACAGATGTGACGCGAGAAACTGTAAGAGAGCCCGCCGAGCAACTGTAGTCATCTCCGAGACGTCGGCGAGATCCACCGGGGACGTGCTGCCTGCACGCGCAAACATGCGTGCAACCAAAAAAAAATCTGGGACGGACGCGTGTGGATTTGGAGGCGGGGGAAGCGGTAGAGAGATAGGCATCGGCGGTGTGTAGTGTGACTCAAGGGTCACGGCGGTGTAACCTGCTAGCGAAGAAAACCCTTCACCAAGACATCCGTGGGGAAAACAGGACAGGAAGAACTGCAGGAGGTGCAGCTACCAGTGGAAACATTGAGGTGTGGACAAACCAAGTCTGAAGACATTAGAGGCCTTTGCTCCATCTGTGACATTCATCCCCACAAACCCAGTGACCCAAGCTGGACGGGAGGGCTTGCTAAGTGACAGTGAACTTCATCGTGGAGCTAATACCGCTGGAATTATTTAGGTCCCACCCGCATATGCATGCTTGGGGCTCTGCGGTGGTCTAAGCACGCAGGTGCTCTTTGGAGCTGTTTCTTTCTTTTTATTATTATTATTATTATCATTATCATTGTTATTATTATTGCAGCAACTAAATCTCCTTTTCTCGGCCTAAACATCAGCAAAAACATACTACACCCAGTGTGGGATACTTTAATGGGGATATTTTTCCATGGACTTTTTTCTCTTTATCTTTTGGCTTTATTCTCATAAAATAACAGCAGTTTTGTTGCTATTTATTCCCCAGGCTGTTTCAACTTTCCTCTTTTTCCTCAATTTTTTCTAATAATATTGGCTTTATTCCCATTTGATTATTACTTCCCTCCTTTTAGACTTTAGTCCCATAATATTTGTACTTTATTCCCATAATATTATGGCTTTATTCCCATAAAGGTATGACTTTATTCCCATAATATTATGGATTGATTAGGAAAGTATTTCTACTTTATTCCCATAATATTTTGACTTTAGTGCCATAATATTCTGACTTTATTGCCATTAAATGATTAATTTATTCACATAATATTCCGACTTTATTCCCATAAAAGTATGACTTTATTCCCCTAATATTTTGGATTGATTAGGAAGGTATTTCTACTTTATTCCCCTAATATTTTGGATTTATTAGCAAAATATTTCGACTTTATTCCCATAATATTATGACTTTCTTCCCATAAAAGTATAACTTTATTCCCAAGATTTTATGGATTTGTTAGCAAAATATTTCAATTCATTCCCATAACGCTATGACTTTATTCCCATAATATTATGACTTTATTCCCAAAGTATTATTACTTTATTGCCAATTCATTACGACTTTATTCCCATACAAGTATGACTTTATTCCCATAGTATTTATTACTTTATTCCCGTGATATTTTGACTTCATTCCCAAATTTTGACTTTTCCCATAATATGACTTTAATTCTATAATATTTTGACTTTGTTCCCAATGTCTTTTTTTTCCCCAACTTTTTTTTTACAACATACAACATTACAGTGCTTTGTATTGTTTCTCATAATATTGCAACTTTAATAACATATTTTGTCTTTAATATAAAATGACACATTTTTCAGTTCATTCTTTTTACAATTCTTGGAAAATGATTGCTGATTTTTTTTCATTTTTGCTTTTTTGTTTAGTTTTCTTGTTAAATTATATTTTTAGAACGGGCCGATCCAAAAAAAAACAGCCACACTTTGGACAGCCCTGGCTTAATCAGAACAGCTTCGTGGTGGTCCTGACAAGTACACTGGGTCACCCACACAAGCGCTCCCACAAATCAATCTACACTTCCTTTTCGGTCAATACGGGATTACAGCCGCCGGGTATGGATAACTGACGCTAGAGCAGCGCGTGTGATCACTTTTGACAATAAATGATCACCGGAATACTAAAAAAAACAAAACAAACAAGTGCCTCCTGGCCCCTCACCTGTCAATCACTATGATTGTCACCGGCAGACTCCCCTTTATTTACCAAAACGGCGTGCCGGTCATATTCCCCCTCGGCCCACACAAACGACAAACACTTCTGCGAGAGAATTACAGACGGTTAAGCCGCTGAATTCCTAATAGGACACATCCCGTTAACCTCCCTCACGCCGGGGATCACACGTCGCGGCGTTTTAAGCGAGAATCCATATTTCTCTGCCGATTTCTAGCCTTTTTTTGGTTTTTAATGACCTCAATTGTCTTGAGCGCGTGCGATCAAACGAAACCGGCGTCTGCGAAAATAGCCGGGAATCACTCCCTACAGCCAAGCCAGGCGAGGATGCCACTGGAGTGGAAAGACAAGGGAAAACCCGCCCCCGCCCCCGCCACCCCTGGCGGCCTGTCATAACATTATGCACGGCGGTGGACTAATAATGCTGCACGCTTGTCTGTGTCGCCCGCAAAGAGGACAACTTCGATTCCTCTCCTCTTTAAACAAGCAGGCTTATGGGGACGGATTCTGATTGGAAGTGCATAATAAACAGAGTGTGGCTTAATTGAACGCTGGCGACTGAGGGGGGGCAATGTTGGTGCAACTTGTTACCAGAATGGATCACGTCCGTCGGAAGAGCCGACGTCAAATGCATTGTGGCTTCATAGACACCTGGCGTTGTATTATAGACGACACGATATGACCGGAGGACGAGCCGGCTGCCATCTTTCCAGATGGAGGCGGCAGGCGAGGAAGCAATTACGAGCCCCTCCCCCAAGCCCCTATCCGGAAACCTCGGGGTTGGCTGCGTTACAGAATCATTGCTTATAAAGCCGGAATGGGCCTGAGGGCTACCCTCCGCCACAACAACCTGCTAATCCCCTGCGGAGAGTTTGGGGGTGACGGGGCAGGGTGGGCGCCCCCTGACAATGACATTCCACATTCCCGGCAGTAAGTCTACGAGCTCTTCTTTGCAATCATCCATCAGTGCTGGTGCGGACCAGCTCGTTAGATAGTTTCATTACGCGTCCGCGCTGTGATGAGCACTGACATACCTGATTGGCCTAATCAGCGAGGGGGCGCCGTGTAGCCCTAACTTCTTTGCCTCCCCCTGATAAATGACCACCTGTCTCCCGCTCTCCGCCCCCAGTTGGGGATCACATGGCAACATGAGCTCATTGATCCTGCGAGAGGCTCGCTCCAGGTTAAAAACCAGTAGTGCACCTTAATAACGAGCGGCCTCGACTCCGTTCGCGTTTTGTCCGCAGCCCGGCCGCTCCGCCCGCACGCCGGCGAAGATGAGTCGACATCAAACGCCGACGTTCGCGGCGCTCCAATTAAGCCGCCCTGATCTTTATCTGGCCGGTCCCGGATCAAATGGAACCCGAGGAATTTCCAATCCCTTACCCATTAGCTAACAGGCGACTGGTAGGAGTGTCACAAGATCTCAGGTCAAAAGCTCTCGCAAGATTAAAACCAGGCAAAAACGGCATGAACGGAGTGAGCCCTTTTGTCAGTCACGTCGTCTTTGTCTGAGTGGGTGGAGGCGGGGCCGCTAGCATACACCCAGAGTGGAGAGAAGACTGCAAAGAGTAGAAATTAAATGAGTAGTTTGAAGTATTTTCTCGTATATTTGCATATTTTTCGCGGTACTTTTCTGAAAAGTCATGTTAAAGTCTCACCCCCTCCCATTCTCGTCGACCCAATCTCGCATACCGTCTCGCCTCGAGACCCGAGTGTCTCGTGACAAACCCGTCATTGAAGTACATCACGTTTACACTTCAACTGGCTTAAAAATAAAATCCACTGTGAGGAGGGGAGAACTTTTGTGTGGGGCGGACCGCTCGGTCGTGGCGGAATCTCAACACAAACACTAATCCGACCCCTCCCGACCTAAACGAGTCCAAATGGCGACCAGAAACACCAGCAAAATTTAGCGGAAAAAACCTCAGATTTTAGTTTAGCAGAGCATGCTGGTGCGGCCGTGTGTGCTGTGTGAGTGTGTTTGCGCCGTGTTCTCAGCTGGGATAGGCTCCAGCATACCCCTGACCCTAATGAGGACAAGCGCTGTAGAAAAAACTGAATGGATGTGTTTTAGCGCTTGTTCTAGCAAGCGTTCAGGATGCCGGCTGACGTCGTGCAAGTTGCGAGTGGAATAAGGACGAGAGCCATCTTAACCGTCAACAGACATTCTCAACACACACGATGCACTGCCGGCCTTCAAAATAAGTGTGCATTGGTGGGTTTTGTAGTAATGTGCGCAGAGAGGGGGTATGCTGGAGCCTATCCTAGCTGACTTTGGGCGAGAGGCGGGGTACCCTAGCCAAGCTACATCCCTTTCTGAAATACTAGGCAAAAAGTATTGCATTGACTGTCCCAAAAGTACACCACACTCTGTACTGGTATAGTGAGGGTGAAAAACGGAATTAAAAGGTTGGAAAAAAAATGTTTTGGAAAAATTAAAACCGCAATTAGGGAAAAAAAATCAAACAGATTGCATCGGGCCCTGCTCAGCATGTCCGAAAAAGGAGTACGAAGAAGCGGATCTTAATATGCAAATGCACTACGGCTGTTCTGGCGGGTAGGAATAAATGAGGTGTTACTCCATGACCCCCCCCCCCAAATCGGGGATCAGGGGTCAATTCAGGATTAGCCGGATGAGCATTTGTTGAACCACTCCCCGAATGTCAGTGTGGACGTGTCATTTCCATGTCAGGATCCATTTGAATGTTTTTATTCCTTCTGTTGGATGTTACAAGCATGCCCACGATGGTACAAGCAACACAGCCGGACTGCAGCTAATGATTATTTCCTCCTTGCCGTGTCGAGTAACCGGTTGGGCCCCGGACGCACCAAACCAACACGACGCTAACACATCCAGTTTTCACATTTAGAGATGGAATCAGAGGATATTTACATCTTTCAATCCCAAAAAACCATTGCTCGAATACCAGCATAGTTACTCGGACTTTGCTGATATTGTTCTAGCTACATTTGCGTCGTGCCTACAGTCAAGCACGGTAGCATCCCGGTCCGCGGCAGCATGAGCGACAAAACTGTTCCAACATTACGGAAAAGGTGCATGAAAGCAGCATCTAACAGTAAAAAGAACCCATTACGATAAGCTTTGTGGGATCCGTCCGCTCCTAAGCGGCGCTGACAGCTCTTCACCTGCTCAAACAGAGCTGCCAACCCACAGCTTCTCATGTCACACATCTCTTTTTTGTGGGTTTCACAACAGGAAAACACTCGGGTTCCTTCCTCTTAAAAAAAAAAAAAAGGGGAAAGAAAAACAAAAGATGTGCTGCGCTGCCAGAACATGACTTAAATGAGTAAGGGGGTGTTCTGGGGTAGAGCATTGGGTCAAATTAAATATCTTCTATTGTATATATGTTCAATTGTGTACTTGAAAGCCTGATCACGACCTTTTAAATATGATTTTAACATTATTAGAGCCCTCTGGACATAAAATTACAACCCTATAGTCAACTATACATTCCGATTACCCAATATAGTCGGCATAATAAGATAAAATAAGACTTATAAGACATTAATAACACATATATAGGCTCACACGTCAGCATGGAGATTCTTACTTTTTGTCGTTCTTTTGTACTTCCTGTTCTGTGGCTGGTGTCTCATCAATGTGACATTATTGACGCCTAGTCTTTGAACGCGGCTTTTGCTTGCCCTATATTTGTATTTTAGTTAATTTAGCCAATTGTCAGCTTGACAATGCTTAATTTAGGCATATTCTGCATATTTTGAGACCAATAACAGGCCAGACTCAACAACGAAACAGATCTCAATCTTGACTTTTCACAAAGTAAATAATTTATAAATGATCACCATTCCCTGGGTGATTAATAGTACAAAAATATGCATTTTTCAGCAAATGATGCTTATTTTTGGACTAAATTAAGCATGTTCAGGCATAACAATGACTAAACGTGCACTGGGCGAGAGGTATACACCACCTCGCGCTCAAAGTCAGCTGGGGTAGGCTCCAGCCATCCATCCCCGGGACCCTAATGAGGATAAGCAGCATAGAAAATGGATGGAAAATGACTGAATGAACTCACTAAATCAACTTCTATACAAATCCAAGGCAGAAAAAGCATTCTAATTGCCAATGTAGTAACCTACATTGGCCACCAGGTGTCAGTAAATACCCCGGGTGCATTTATTGCAAGCTCACAACGGGCACAGTAATAAAAGCATCACTGTCGTAATAATGATAACGCGGGCAAACTAAAACTCAACTCTGAACCGCTGACGTCACTTCCTGTCCTCTGCCATTAAGGTCCCATAGGGAGCACATTTACGGGAACACACTAGCCCTTTTATCTACTATATCAAGTAATATGAGTGCAAAGTCGTCCGGAGTCGCCATGGCGATACGTTGATGGGACAACAGCCACCGCAGGAAGTACGCTGATTTGTGTGAGTCTTATTTATGTCTAATATGTCTCATTTATCTCTGATTAAATCTACCGTATTGTGCAACACAAATGTAACGCCACGATGCTACCTGCGCTTTCTCATGCACTCCGAATCATTGTTTAAAAAACGCCGCACAAGCTCTGAAGACCAGAATACAATATTTTGCCCACGTAAGGGGGGTTTTCGTTTACCGGGTAACCCGTTGCCACGGCGAGGAAGGGATCTACCGCTTTCCAGCTCAGTGTGCTTGGCTGATTTCAGGTCAGGGTGGTGAAGGTGGCGTCCAAGCAAGGACGGGATGGTCCCGTGCCAAGCAGACAATGTGCTGACCTGAGGAGGCATTATTGCAGCGTCACACACACACACGCACGCACGCGCACACGCACACGCACACACACACACACACATCTCCGGGGATATGATCATGAGACATTTGGGTTCCTCCTCACATCTCTGTGATCATTGTGAAAAAGGTGGAGGGTGTGTGTGCGCGTGCGTGTGCGTGTAATGGGGGAAATAGGAGTTCTCCCCACACAAGCCCCCCCTCCCCCCTTTCTATGCTTCCTACATTTGGTTTGTTGTCAGTTTGATTCCACAAAATTGATGGGAAAAAAAATCCAACTCTTCCTTCCTTCAGTCATTTTTTTAGGAAGTGTCAGGTGCACTTTCTGCTTAGTACAGCTAATAATAAACATAAAAAACATATGCAAAGGGGCTGCATTGCAATGTGGCACTCAAGCTCCCATCATCAGACCCCCCCCCCCCTTTCATTGTTGTTAGAAAACACGAAAACATCCTCCCTTTAGTAAACAACAATCATCGCCAGACGCGTTCCTCCAATCCCGTCCGTGAACGCACCGCGCGTAGTACACACATTTCCGAGAAAACAAACGAATAAACGTACCCACGCCGTACTTCTCCTGCTCCGTGGGAATCCACATGCTTTTGTTAAGCGAGGGGACGGGAAAGCGGCGGAATGTGTGCCGTCAGAGGCATTCTACTGGCGGGCTTTGCCCCGCTCCGTAGCAGGAGGCATTGTTTGGGCAGACCGCGGCGAGAATGCGCCGCCGCCGCCGCCGCCGCAGCTGGTAGCCGTGCGGAGACGTGGTGCGTTCGCGGACGCTCGGGAATCCCGCCACCACCCGCGTGAGAGTTGTGTTGAGTGTTCAAAGGGGCTTACTTTTCCCCCCTTTTTTGTATTCGTCCACTGAAAATGCCTCCACTTGCTAGTATTTTTGTATTATTGTGCCTTACATTCGCCTCCGTGTAATGCTAACGAAGGTCTTCAAATATTGTCATTTCTTTACGAAGCAAAGCAATGCACGCGAATCAGGTTCCTACTCCTCTCCCGGAGAGTCGTCCCCACCTGTTTAGTAGCCGTGACGGATTCAGCTGAGAGGCACAAACAAGAGAAGTCGACAATAACCGAGGTGTGCTTGAACGCGGCGCTCGCGGTGCATTGTGGGGCTTGTAGTAGCAACCGGTGACGTCAATGTGGTTAGGCGTGACTCTTTTAGCCCAAGCCTACTCAGAAAGCCCCTCAAATTGAGGAAGCGGGGAAATGCAAATGAAAGAAACAAATGAACACATGTAGCATACATTGGTTTAGCGGTTAGCCTCACAGTCTGGAGATCCGGGTTCAAGGCCCCATTGCAACATCTCGGATACTCCTGCATCCCAAATCATGCATGCCAAAGTGATCATTTCTATTTATTCTATTTATATCTATGTACACACTGAACATGAAATTGAAACTAGGAAAACACAAGAAAATGCGGAGCTGTGAATACAAGTGCATTTATTATTTTTTTTATATTACAGGAATAAAGTCATAACTGTGAGAAAAGTCGAAAAAATTGCTGTCCTTTTGCGAGTAGCAAGTCAAAATATTAAGACAAAAAGTCACAATTTTTCGAGAATAAACTTGTAATATTATGAGTAAAAACATTTTTTATTTTTTTAAATGTCGCAATACTAAGGAAGTAACAAAACAATTTTTGGAATAGTAGGTTGGGGAAAAATAATTTTGGACTGAATAAAGTCATAATATTACAATTGAACGAGGACAAGCGGTATAGGAAATGAAAGAATTAAAATTCATTACAATGAAATTGATCATTCTGTTTTATAAAGCATAAGGTCTTGTGTCATGCGTTTTTGCTGACATTTTAAAGTAAAACAAGGACTCGCAGTGTTAAAAATCTCAAATTGTTGGCACACTTTTAGTTGTGTTCACTTTGTCAAAAAACAGGATCTGGCTCTCACCAAAATCCCCTGGAAAATATGTCCTTTATGACTCCCTCAGCCCAGAAGGTTCCCGAGCCCCGTTCTAAACTGTGGGTTTGAGAATGAGTGTGAAGGATTGTTTATCTATGCGGGGTGTACCCAACGTTACCCAAGAAACTGAACGAACACACGCGTACCTTGATCAAACATGACGATGCACGAGGGTATGCATTCAATTTCATGCAGGAAGTGCACAACGTGACCTCGATCGGGACGGTGGACACGCTGTGCCTCCAATGGGGCATGAAAAATACATGGCTGTGTATGAAGGGAGAAGCAGCACGCGCAATTTTTCCCAAGGTGTGCGTGTCTCCGTGTGGGTGAGCGCAGCGAATGTCCTCGCCAGCTAAAATATGCCCAATTTCACTGTCGGGGCTCGTCGTCTGTTTTGAATGCGGCCTGCGGTGCGTTTGATTGCCAAAAAGCAAGTAACGAACGGTGCTTTCAAGTGTCAAAAGTGACGCTAGAGTGTCCGTACCATGCAACCTTCGCTGAATTAGGAATGGATGACGCTAGAATAGCAACCCCTGCACTGCAGTGTATTTCATGAACAGTGGCGCATAATTACAGAAACAGATCGGGCCAGATTAGCGGTACAGTGCGTGCTGCCCAGCTCCGGTCGCTCCGATTGGCGCCGGTTGAGTTGTGAGAACGTTCCGCTCTGCATATGAATAAATCATAAGACGAGTGGGGTAGCAGAGTAAGACAGAAACCCCGTGGATTCATCCCTCGGAGGACAAGAATCAGGAATGAATTGCGCTGTCAACGTAATGGCCGTGCAAGTGGGGGGGAAACAAATGTAAACAAGCCAGTACAGAAGCAGGTTGATGGTACTGTCAAGCATTAATAAAGAAGTGAAAGTATATTTTTTCTATTTTTGTTAACAGCTAAACAGACTTTTAGAGTCTTGTTTTTGTTCATTCATTCATTTTCTATGCCGCTTATCCTCGTTAGGGTCTTGGGTATGCTGGAGCCTATCCCAGCTGACTTTGGGCGGGAGGCGGGGTACACCCTGGACTGGTCGCCAGTCAATCGCAGGGCACATATAGACAAACAAAGACATACAAACAGTCACACTCACATTCATAGCGATGGACAATTTAGAGTCGCCAATTAACCTACCGCACGGTGGATGAATGGGTAGCATGTTGGCCTCACAGTCAGGAGGTTCAGGGTTGGAATCTCCGTCGGGCACCTGTGTGTGGAGTTTGCATGTTCTCCCCCGTGCGTGTGTGGGTTTTCTCCGGGTACTTTGGTTTCCTCCCACATTCCAAAAACATGCATGTTAGGTTAGGCCTGGTTTTTGTCTTCTAGAATAAGTACAAACTGACAACCTTGTGACCGATAACGAGCCTTATAGGGTACTGAGAACAGTACCCTGAGGGCCTTCCACTGTGTATCCCTGTTGGCTGCATTGTAGCAGTAAAAAAACAATTAAATGGATAAAAAGAATGCTTATTTGGAGACATCATTACCTGTAGACATGGAGGAAGTGTGGGTAAAATGGGAATTCGTGCAGATTAAACATTCGCAGCATTGAATCAAAAACATAAAAAGACAAAGGTCAATGAGTGGTGGTACTGTCAAGTGTTCTACCGCTAATAAACAGGAGTGAAAACATACATTTTCCCAAACGTATGGTTGTAGCTGCATTAGAAGTATAAATATAGTGGGCTGTGAAGAGTACCCTGAGGGACTCCCACTTTGTATCCCTATTAGTGGCGGTGTAGCAGCTTCCTGTGGTTAAAAACAACGGTCAACTGGACAAAAAATGATGCATGTTTGGAGATATTGCTGCCTGTGTATTTGCCTCACAGCAGAAATAGTGTGTAAAAAGGGAATCATTCATGCACATTCAAAGCATGGAGGACCAGAGGTGGTGTTGTTTGCAGCAATAGTTTGCAGCATTGAATCCAAACCATATAAACAGGACAAAGGAAAATGAGAGGTGGTACTGTCAAGTGTTATACTGCTCATAAATAGGAGTGAAAACATACCTTTTCCCACTCGTATGGTTGTGGCTATCTTCAAAGTATAAATACAGTGGGCTGTGAAAAGTACCCTGAGGCACTCCTACTTTGCACGCCTATTAGTGGCGGTGTAGCAGCTTCCTGTGGGTAGAAGCAACAGTCAACTGGACAAAAAATGACGCATGTTTGGAGATATCGCTACCTGTTGAGCTGCCTCACAACAGGAAGTGCGGCTCAGATGCGGGAAATTCAGTGTAAACTTCCCCCCCGAGCTTGGACGCAGCAGGCCACATCCTCAGCTACAAGTACAAATACCGCCTTAAAAAACATGACCATCACAGACTTCATTATTGTTTTGTGCGACAACTCGATGCGCTGGTTTCCTGGACGGCATGTTTATAGTATGTTAGGGTTAGAAAAGCTCAGATGTTTGCTCTGCATCACGCGTAATGCCTTCCAAGCATGTCACCCACCCGTGAAAGCCTGGTCACATGACCTTCTTGCGACTGGTAGCAATAAAGCACGTTATATTTCCATAAATTTCATGGGGTGCTGATATGTTTAAGGAGGTCTCCTTTTCTGCTCCTGTGCAACACTGATGACCTCTGTCGGTTCCGACAGGTGTCATAACCGGTTCCTCCCTGCCCCGCTTTACAACTACGATAAGTCTAAACAGCGTGAGAGGAGCTCATGTCGGATTATCGTAAGCCTTCTGGGTTATTAAAACATATTCAGTGATTCCTAGATCGCAGGTTTTAGTGTCGCTTCCAGCTTACAAGGGGAAAGCAGAAGCAGCTTTTTTCTGCCGACTTAGAGTAAACAGGACCAAATGACCAGCCCGGGTCAGATTTGTGGTTCGGACGTTCATTTGGATGAGAATCTGCACCCGACCGGTCAAGTGCTCTCACTTGTGTCACGTTACCACTTATTATTTTTTTTAGCTCGCTGACATGGACGTCCAGATTGCGTGCGTTTTTATGAGTCACACGCTCTGCAGGGCTTTTCTGAGCTCCCACATGCCCCGTGCTGTTGCACTCTGTGGGTGCAAAATTACAGTATACAACCACCTGGACCCCCCCCCTCCACAACCCGACACTCAAAATACGATCTTGCCTGCGAGTGTATCACCGCAAACACACGCACACACATGCTGGACAGATGGCGGTCATAAATGGCTCGATTTTTATCACGTTGAAAGCAAATCCTTGGCAAAGTGTGCCCGCTACACCTACTGACCCACATATGGAGCATGTTTAATAATATACAGGATGAGGTGGAAATGGCTGTTTTCCCTGAAATGTTGCATGATCGCGGATACAAGCGGCGGAAATGAGTTTCCTCCGTAGGGTGGCAGGAGTCACCCTAAGAGATAGGGTGAGGAGCTCGGCCATCCGGGAGGAGCTCAGAGTAGAGCCGCTGCTCCTTCACATCGAGAGGAGCCATCTGAGGTGGCTTAGGCCTCCCGGGCGCCTCCCTGGTGAGGTGTTTCGGCCATGCCCGGCCGGGAGAAGGCCCCCGGGAAGACCTAGGACACGCTGGAGGGACTATGTCTCACAGCTGGCCTGGGAACGCCTTGGTGTCCTCCCGATGGAACTGGAAGAGGTCGCTGGAGACCAAGAAGTCTGGACTTCCCTACTGAAGCTTCTGCCCCCGCGACCCGGAACCGGATAAGCGGAGGAAAATGGAATGGAATAGAATGTTGCACGAAAAGGAACACATACAGTCAAACCTCGGTTTTCGTAGGCCCCAGTTTTTGTACGATTTGGTTTTTGTAGAAAAATTTGCCCAGATTTTGCTTCGGTTTTCATACAAGTAGTCCGTTGACCCTGTACTGTACCATACAGTGAAATTCAGTCCCCAAAGAAATCATTCTAAATGATTCCAACTCGACATCAATACATTTTTTTATTTAGCCTATGACTTCCTGACTGCAGATAAAACAGGATTTTCTTGAAATGCTGGTATTGAACGGCATTAAATGAGCCCTGGTATTATCTGAATCATACTTTTCTAGTGTACTGATTCTACGAAAGACTGATTCATCTAGAATTGAGTGTGATTTTGAGCAAAAAATTCATGCATCTTCTTGGGTCGGGTCACAGCAACCTAAGGAGGAACCTCTCCCCAGCTATTTTGTCCAGCTCCTTCCGGAGGATCCCAAGACATTCCCAGACCAGTTGGGAGACATAGTCTCTCCATGATACTCTGAGTTTTTCCCCCAGACCTCCTACTGATCGGACGTGCACCGAACACCTCCCCAGGGAGGCATCGGGACCAGATGCCTCAGCCACCTGATCCCTGACACCTCATGTGTCTCCCTGGAGACAGTGCTTCGCACCTTATCTCTAAGGGAGAGCCCAGCTACCCTACGGATAAAACTCATTTCGGGCCGCTTGTACCCACAACCTTTTCATGTCAGGCACTAACCAAAGCTCCATGATAGTACTTTTTAAAACAAACAACAAAATATAACTTTTTTTATGTGGCAAGCGCATGCATTCCTGTATAAAATGTTTATAGTGTAAATCAAAGTTTTTTCCTCTAATTAGCTGCATCCAAAAATGCTTGCATCGGTGGTGGGAAGCATGGCCTGCCATCGTGAATATCATTGTAACATTTGATTCCATGCAATTTTCGTACGCTTATCCGGGTCTGGGTCGCGGGGTCTGCAGTCTCAGTAGAGAAGTCTAGACGTCCCCCAGGTCAGCTGTGAGATATAACCCCTACAGCGTGTCCTGGGTCTTCCGCAACACCTCACCAGGGAGGTGTCTGGTAGGCATCCGGACTAGTTGCCCAATCCACCATGTGAAGAAGTAGAAGATCTCTTAGGGTGAGTCCAGACACCCTTTGGAGGAGACTCATTTCCGCCGCTTGTATCAATGATCTTGTTTTTCCGCAAGCCATAGCTCATGACCACAGGTGACCACAGGTGAGGGTGGGAACATACTGTAGATCGATCAGTAAACAGAGAGCTTTGCCTTTTGGCTCAGTTCTCTCTTCACCACGACAGTTTGGTACGGCAACCGCATTTCTGCAGATGCTGCACCGATCCGTCTGTCGACCTGACCTCATGAACAAGACCCCGAGATACTTCAAGTCCTCCACCTGGGGCCAGACCTCATTCCCAAGCCGCAGGGTGCAATCTACCCGTTTCCGACTGAGAACCATGGCCTCGGATTCGGAGGTGCTGAGTCTCATCCCAGAAGTTTCACACTCGGCTGCAAACTGCTAAAGTAAACAATGAAGGTCACAGTTCGATGAGGCCATTAGGACCACATTGTCTGCAAAAAGCAAAGACGAGATCCTAAGGCCACCAAACTGGACTCCCTCGACGCCTTGACTGCACCTAGAAATTCATGTTAATGAAAGTTCTGAACAGAATCGGGGACAAAGGGCAGCCTTGGCGGAGGCCAACGTTCACCGGAAACAAGCTGGACTTACTGCTGGCAATGCCAACCAGACTCCTGCTTGGATTGTACAAGAACCGAATGGCACACCGCCAATCCCGTACTCCCGGAGCACCCCGCGCAGGACACCCAGAAGGAAACGGTCGAATGCCTTTTCCAAGTCCCTCCAGTACCCTTGCAAGGGTGTAGACCTGGTCCAATGTTCCGCCACTGGGATGGAAAACACATTGCACCTCCTGTAACCGAGGTTCGACTAACGCTCGTACCCTTCTCTCCAGAACCCAGAAATGGATTGTTACTATTGTTACGTTATGCTAACCAATACAAACCCCACCCTACTGGGTATTGAACCACACATCTAAAGCACAGTTATGGACTGTAATGACGCCTGTGGGACGACTTAGTAAGATTTTGTACAAAAAGTTGAATGTTTTTTATGAATGCATTTCATGTAAGCCTCCTTGTTTTTGAGGGAAAAACACTTAGAACCCATTTCTCTTGCAGAAGTCAACTACAATGTACATAAAGACAAGTTTATCTACCACACAGAAAGTAACCCTGAATCATGTGGTTTCCTTTGGTGGAATGAGTGTCGTGAGTAGCGCACGCACCAACAGGCGAGATTTTGTGTTTTAGTCATTGTCTTACTCATTCGTGTTAAACACACACACACGCACACACGCACACGCACACGCACACGCCGCTCTTTTCTGCTGAGGCTCTTCCGTCAGCACATGGTCTGTGGGTGTGAGTGTCACCGACCAAAACACCTACAGGCTGTGCTCCACGTTGGCCATTTCAGGGCTTTGTGGAGTCACCAATAACAACATTTAACCCGTGCAAGCTCATGAATCGGTGCACAAACAAACATCACGTCCAATTGCTGGAGCGTATGCGTGCTTTAAAGTCAGCAGGGACAAACCAGTGCAGATATCGCTCTCGGTACTGAATTTTTTTGTGTTTGTTGAAGTTTGGTTAATTAAATCACGCCTGTGATCGCCATCTGTGGTTTCCTTCCGTATGCGATTAGCACAGTCATTATTTGGGGTATAATAATGATGACGAACGCGTCGTTCCGGATGGTCAACAGGATGTTTCAATGTCTTATGTTGGGTCAACGTCGTTGTGGTCGGTGTTGGAAGCACTCTCAGTAGCTATTGGCTGTCGCAAAACGATGTCATCGCGGATTTCCTGTGTTCATATAACTGGTTCGTCCGTCAATCATTAATTTGTCTTTAATTGTTCACTGGCAAGAAGGAAAGCTACCGAGCTATTACAGGGATGTCCAAAGTGAGGGCCGGGGGTCATTTGCAGCTCGTGGCCGTTTTTTTATTGGCCCGCGACGTATTGTAAAAATGTAATTGAACAAACAACTGAAAAAAGGAACAACAACGACAGCAAAAAATGGAAATATCATCAGTGAAGTCAAAATAAGAGGACAAGAAGGTCCTGACTTTAGATCGTATTATGTGGGAAAACAACATCATGTTAGTGGCATACATTTTTTGAAGTCGTAATATGAAAAAGAAACAAAACAAAATAAAGTTGTAATTTTTTATTGATTAGGTTGCGGAAAAACCTAAATACTAGAATAAAGTCAAAATATTATGGGGATTAGGACATGAGTACAATAATAGATTTGTATTTAATGACCCTGTATAGGGTTTGGCTGTTCACCTCACTGTCCTTTTTGTTTGTTTCTGGCCGATGCATCAGGATATTTTCTTTGGGAATGGGAGGGTTTTTTCACCTTTTTTTAGATTATTTACTAATAAACTTGAGTGACTTGAATTTCTCACCACCTGTGTCCTCATTAAATATGCAAGGTTACCCTGGGCTGTAACAAAAACAAAGCTGAAAGAGTTGGAAATTGGAATAAACAAACAAACCCAACAATCAAATCAAAATATTACAAAAATACTCATATCCAATGAGAAAAAAGTCTCAATTTTATGAGCGTAAACTCATAATATGAGGGGAAAATCAGTTTGATAGCATAGAAATAATAAAGAAATAAATATGTGTTATCTAGTTGTATAAGTATGGGAAACAAAACAAAATAAAGAAAAAGATTTTGGACAATTATGTTAGGGAAAAAGTTGTAATATTATGGAAATAAAGTCCAAACATAATGGGAATAAAGACAAAATATCATGATCAAAAATTCCCCACAAAGAAACTATATTATAAATATTTGAATAGAGTAAACAGCAAAAAGGCAGACGTTTATACTAGTAATACACTTTTTCACCTACATTATATCTTTCTAACTTTTAGCATATTTACAAGTGTTGTTTTACATGACATCAGAGCGGAACTGTTGAATTCTTTTGTTTTTCAGTATGTGGCCCTTGCTGGAAAATGTTCGGAGAGCCCCGCTCTAACGGGACAACGACGGCTACGAACGCTCACAGCGCCCCCAGTGTTTGGGCAGAATATCGCACGGCACGCACGCGATCCCGATGAAAAGCTACCGAAGGCTCAAGACAGCACCAGCAGTGACTACGCCGAAGCATGCAGGCTTAAGGACCACACGCGTGTTCACGTCGGAGTCCCCAAAAGTCTCTAGATTGGTTGCTGGTAGGGTTTTTATTTTATTTTATTTTGAAAGAATCGCTAGAAGGCTCGATAAACTGGCGCAGTGATTGTGGCTTTTTTTGCCTTAAAACGAAAGCCGGTGCAGGGAATGCACGCGCACAGCGGGAGACACGCGGTGCCAAACTCTGATAACCCCGAGTAGCGAGGTGAACGTTGTTGCTATGCACACACAGCGGGCAACATGAAAAATTCAAGGAGGTAAAAAAAAAGCGAGAAAGCGCTGCAGGATTATGACGCTGACGGATAGACGGGTTGATTTGCAACACCGTAGCGAAAAAAACCTCATCTTGCAAATGTCAGGGCGGCCGTGTAGGACCCAACACATTGGCCTTTTGTTTTTCCAGAAGAAACCATGCCGGAGTACAGCGGGGGCGACTGGGAAAGCAAGAAGAGCTGCGTTCCCATACCTCTCTGACAGTGTCAATCAAATCTGAGCATTATCATGCAGTTGCTCAGATTGGAGTGCAGGTGTTGACAGTATCTCCATCTACTACAGCATCAGCATGAGGATCCACCATCTCACATAACTCCTTCCCAAGATGATTACCATATGTCACACGTAATCCTTGACCCCTGATTGGCACACAGGGATCCTACCAAGGTCGCACCGACCTACAACATTTGCATTTGAAAAGTTGCGGTATTTTCTGGAAACTAACTTCGTTCTGATGAAAGTAAAAATACAGGACGTGTCACGAGAAATCGTTGGGGAAGACGGGCAAAATGCCAAAACACAGGGGGGTTGGCAGGTAGCTCTAAAAAACTCCGAAGTAGGTCCGGCATTTTGCATTCGATCGATGCTGGAATGTTGACACTTTTCAGTTCTCAGAACAAAATATCAATACTTTCGACATTTCCGTCGTATAAGTACCGTTTGACGGGAACACCCCTTGAAACGTCGACCGATCGTAAAACTGAGCCGGGTGATTAAAGTTTTCATCGTACGGTACTTTTGGTGAGGATCCATTCAGATGTAAGGATGGTCACGGACCCAACTGAAACCAAGGTGGCCTTGCCTTGTGTATTTGTCCGAGGCTATGGGGTTGAATCTTTTAGGAAGGGATGAAAGGACGGCGTGGTGGGGATAGAAAAAGGACGGATGTGAGGGGAAGGTGGTGTTGCAGACCTCCACCTCTGTTCTGAGTTGGCTTCCCAACCTTAACATAGATGCTTCCATCACGCCTCTTTCAAGCCATCTGTCTGAATATGCACATTTCCTGTCCTCAATTTCCCTTTAAGGTGCAGGCGTACACCTGATTGTTCTTCTGGGAGTGGGACGTCCCGTCTTTGGGGTGTACCAACCTCTGTCTCAAAGTGTTAGAAGTCTACCGGCGTGTTGTGTTTGTTAAAAAGAGACATACAGGACGACAATCTGCTGCTCTTTTCTTCCTCCTCCACGTTGCTTTTGGTCTTTCTGGAACGAGGTGCACAGTTTTTTTTTCCCTTGCAAACAACCAGCTGGGATAACCACAGGTTCTGAGGGCAACCCTCAGGTGCTTTTGCTCCTTCTCTTAGTGTTTGAGCTTGAACCGATGAAGCCAGCGTCCTCATAACAACCTGAACAGTCCGGTTGCAGTCGATTCGGTGCCCGGAGAGTCCAATAACCCGGATGAACGAGCATATTCACACCCACAGAACTCTGACGCAATTGGGAATGCGCCGTCGGACGGTAGGGGTGGCCTCTGGCGCCCCGTATTCTGTGCTAGCCGTGCACTTTATATACTGGAGAACTGCGACGCGGACACAAAGGCAGTGTGAAAGGGTCTGTCCAGTTAATCAAGGAGAAGCCAGGAAACTGCCCGCTTTCACGGGAGCCGTAATAGTCAGTACTGTGTTATGTACTCGGCGCTTCTTCAGCGCACTGCAGCGATTCGCCTTTGTGCTGCAGCCAAACATGCGACGTTAAAGAAGAAATATACGTGGCCCCGCCCTTTGGCCTGGGGCCTACTCACTGCCCTTTTGAAGACACTTAGCAGCTTCGCGTGCACGTGCACGCACATAAATACGCACTGTTATCTTTGATCTTACCACCGCCTGCATACATTACAGACATGGAATCACAAGGGAGGAAAATGATGAATTCTGCAGGAATTCTTGAAAGGTGGGTTGGGGGTGGTGTATAAAAAAATGAAAGTCTACGCTCATCTTGCCCTCCGTTCTTTGTCTCTTATTAAAGGCCGGCCTGGCATCTCCAGTGAGCGTGCGGTGGGAATATTTAATAATGGTGACAATCCTTCGCAGTCAGTCTCATTTACATATCGCCCTCAGCCGTGACTACAATCCTCAGCTCTCGTCATATTTTATTTTTCCGCTCCACTCGCCAGTTGCCCTTTCCGGAAATGACTTTCCTCGGCCCTCGGCTCGTAGATGACAGCACCCCCTGTTGAACAGACAGAGGTCCATACATGCGCAGGTAGCTCTTGTGCATATTCCCTTTGTGACGGAAAGAGTCTGATAGCATTGTTTTGATTGGGCACGCGTGCACAATGGAAAGAGCTGGATGAAATTTCCGGCACGCTCTCTACTCTATATTGGGCACCCGTGGGTCCAGAGTTGTTCCACACACACACACACACACAAAGCCTGGCGGCAAGTTCACAGGAGGTTCCCATGACTTCAGTGGGCCACACCCCTGCAGAGCACAATGGGTGGTGACCTATTGCAAGCCAAATACCACCATGGATGGACGCCAGGAGTGCTGTATACTTTAAGTGTGTGTTTGACTCAATAACTGCTTCTTCCTCCTCTTTTTGGGACACGTCGGATCGTGCACGTGTGGACCTGTGATGTACTTCAAGGCGACTTTGTTAAGCATGCTTTTACTTTCCTCACGTACCTGCCTGAGTTTCACACCGTTTCTATTACTTGCAGCCTTATGCAACCTATGCTTATATAAGATATTAATCAGTGCCAAACTTCCCCCTCTTTGTGGCCTAGAGGGTTGCCAGGCAACGCCAACTAAGGTCTGCTTTACTGGTGTCCCTGCATCTTTGCGTGCCAAATACACCAACCACAACATTAGGTACGCCTACATCATACCGAGTATAATGGGGATTAATTTACAAAAATTACATTTTTTTTAATTGTGTGGGAATAGCGTGGCATGCTACAGCGCCATTATTATTAAGATTATTGTTCTTAAGATTGTTACACCGAAGAACTACTTTACCGCCGTAGCGACACCACGCCGGCCAGCTGCTAGTCGGCTAGTGATTGGCTTCACCACACACTCGCTCACAGCAATGTCTCAGGTCCCTAGTGAAAGGTAAGGCTACATACTGGAGATGCTGTATCTGCCATTTTTGGTTTGTAGGCAAAATAGGTGTGTCCCATTACGTGCATTCATTAGAAGCCTCTTTTTATATATTTAGAATGCGCAGAAAAGAGAAGGATGTGTGTTTGTGTCTTACATAAGGATTGTGGATGATGGGCAAACATTTATAAAAGTGCACTTTTCCTTTAAGACTGAATCGATTGGGTCCCAGAGCCAGCTGGCGCTGTGTGCACGGTGCATAGTCACATGACACGGGTCTCACAAAACCTGGAAGTGTACGTGTGGGTTTTGAAGCATCAGAATTTTCTTTTTAAATAAAGTATTCATTTTAAAAATTACAATATATATTTTAACAAATTTTGCATTTTTTTTTTCAATGCAATCTTCAGCAGAGTCTGATATTTAAAACTAATTCACAAAGTTGGAATAAAAACAGCGTGTAAAACAATCTTCGGTAATAGAAAAATGCATGTGTACCTAATGAGGGGATTAAAATGTGACAAAATTTCTCACTCAGAAAAACGGCAGCCTGAGATGATATTAAATGAATCACACAATAAATAAAAATCAAATTGATCATTTTACCTGGATATATTGCCATGTGCTTGCGTGTCCGTTTTGCTCATCTCCCGCTTCCAAACAGACAGGAAGAGGGTTCACTCTGTGCACCAGTCCCGGCACCTTTGGCGCATTTGTGCGCCCTTTTGTCAGCCGTACAGTCTCTTTGTCTTGATGGGTGGAGGCGGGGATGCTAGCGTACACACAGAGTGCAGAAGAGGGTAACCCATGAGGAGCAATAGACGGTAACGGAATACAAATTGAAATTTGTAGACATTTTTTATTGTATTTTCTTGAAAAGTAATGTTAAAAGTTCAAAAAACAGACCCACTCTTGTGTAGCGTCTCATGACACCCCTGGCACCTAACCCGGAATGCTCGTGTTGTTTGCCGAGCCTTACCGAGAGAAATCCCGCACTTAAGAAACCCGGAGCCATCTTGTCTGCTGTTTTGTCTTATTTTAGTCACACGTGTCCATCAGTGTGTCTTTTTTTTTTTTTTTTTTTT